>JAKCPB010001459.1:0-144508 GCA_021442155.1 Cymbidium sinense | reverse complement strand
AAAATTGATTCACAGAAAAATAAATGAAATAAACTCAAGTTTAAATGCAATGGATAAGGTTAAACTAAGTGCATGTAATTAAATTACCCGTAAGAAATAATTTCATGAAAATTGTAAAATAATGTAAATTAAAAATGGCAAAATATTTTAAAATAAAAATAAATAAGATAAAAATAATTTAGCAAATATATTCATTTTTGTGAGCTTTAATTTGATTTATTTTACAAGTCCCATGGAAATTCTCAAATACTATCTAAACCGATATGACTTTCCCAATTTAATGAAGAAAGTTGAGTATGATGAATTTCTTGAAACACTTGAAATAAATAATTAGTCAATTTAAGAAAATATATTTTTTATCTATAAAAATTTAAATTAATATTGATAATCATAATGATCAATATGAATAATTCATCCTACAAAGAAAATGTTAATCTATATTACAAAGAATTTGTTATCATCAAATCAAATGGTGAGTGATATAGAGTGTATTCTTAACAATCTCCGCCTATTTTATGATGACAAATTGATGTTAGTGTGAAGGGTAAAAATTATATTATAAAGATTTTTCTCCTCATCAATAAATGCATATCTGATAAAATAAAATTATAATTAACATCATTTGTGATATTCTCCAACATTAATTTTGCTCTGCTTTAGATCATCAAAATTTTTAAAAAAATAAGTTGATTATATCAACAAATTTCTCCCCCTTAATTAGTTCTAGAATTAAATTAAGCATGTGATGATAAAGATAAATAATAATTAAAATGCTAGATATTATCTCATGTTTAATGTAAACCAATTTATATTTTTTAAAAATATGAAACTAACTTTGATTAGACATGTAAATGAAGGAAAATGTCATATGCGATGAAAATATACAATTAAGCATAAGAAAAATACAAACATGTTTCTAAAATAAATTTTTTTATATTCTACAACTTAGTTAATCAAAATGAATAATATTTTCAAAGTAATGATAACTTAAGATACCAACTAAAATTATCTTATCATCAAATCAAATGCAATTGTATCAAATGTTAAATTTAGAATAAAGGCTAAAAAATTATAGATTTTCATGAATAATGAAGATAGATATTACAAGCAAATTTCTAATCATTCAAAATGATTCATAAAGCTAATTTTATATTTGTTCCAATTTAATGCATAAATGCTAATTTATGAATCATATCCATTTTTTAACATAAGCTAAGGAAAATTAATTATCATAAACTATACCAAGAAATGTTGAGTTTCAAATTAAGCATATTGACCTTGGATCACAAAACATATGCAGAATAAGCTTGCTAAAATAAATAAACTAACAAAAATCAAAATATATTAAAGAGGCATAAGAGATCAAATCACTTATAAAATTGTAAATATCAATTATGTAAAGCATATTATCTTCAAAACTATAAACTAATTATGGATTTTTTATGATATCTTTAAAAACATGTTTGTTTGATGTGTTTTTAATGTTTTTTTTTTATTTTCAAAAACCAATCACATTATTTTTAAAAACACTTAAAACTTCTTTTAGATGTTTAGAGTGTTTTAAAAAATAATAATAGCCATCAAATATGTTTTACTTTGAAACAAAATAGAAACAAAACAAAATAAAAATATAAAATAAAAAATAAAAACTTGAAGTGATCCCAAATAACCCCTTAGTTTAAAGATTAAAAGATCTACAGAGTGTAGCAACTAAATTTACTTATGATGAATTTTAAAAAAAAATAAAATTGAATCTAAAAAATTCATTGGTAAAATAATGTAAAACTCATAAAGTCTATGAAACTATTAATCCAAAATAAGTCAAATAATATCTAAAATATGGATTTCATGTGATTTATAGAATTATTTTCAAATCATATTTTAAAACAACTCATTCATTTAAAAAATAAAAAATATGAAGCTTAACTAAAGTAGTTAGACTTGAATGAAACAGAACTAATCATAAGACCTAAAACATGTAAGGAAGGTATTAATGAATAATACACAATGTTACCTCATATTAGTCCTTCTTGTATACTATTATAATTAAATGTTTTTTTGTATACCTGAATTAATGACTTGTCTTTACTAGTCTATCATGAAGACAATCCTATAATACAATCTCATTTCCTAGATTTTGGTATCCAAATAATCTTAGATCTACTAATAGTAGTAGCATTACAAATATTTGAATAAGTAGATGATGGATAATGCAACTTAGTTCCCTTAGGAATCCAAATGCACAATGATGAAGCATTTAATTATATTGATCTCCTAAATGAACAAACATATGAAACTTGCCTACAATTAAAAGTACATATAACATTGGGCAAAGCATACATAAATGAATTATAACTTCTAGGTTTAATTTTAAGAATAAACTAACATGCATGTTAGATGCACAAGAATTTAAAGTATGTGAGTTTCATAAATATTACTTGCATGACGTGAATGGATTTGAATGTGAAGCATGACGGAAACTAAAATTTGTAGAACAAAAAGATATATCATTTAATTTACTTATAATATTAGTATTCTCTCCTTTTAAACTTTTAATCTCAATAAGGGTACTTTGGATAATTAACTGAATAAATTAATTCTCACGCAAAAATAAATGGATGTAAATTATTATAAGTATGAAAATTGATTGAAGAAGAAATAAAAGAACTAAACTCAAGTTTATATATAATGGGTAAGGCTAAACTAAGTGTAAGTAGTCGAATTATCCAGATAAAATAATTTAATGAAAATTGGAAAATAATGTAAATTAAATATGGAAAAACTTTTTAAAAATCAAAATAAACAAGATGAAAATAATTCAGCAAAAATATTCATTTTTGTGAGATTTAATTTATTTAATTTTACAAGTCCTATGAAAATTTTCATATAGCCCTTGTCCAAACTGATATGACTTTCTCGAATTAATGAAGCAAGTTGAGTCTGATGAATTTCTTGAAATATTTTAAATAAATAATAAGCAACTTTAAGAAAATATATTTTTTATCTATAAAAATTTAAATCAATAATGATAATCATAATGATTAATTTGAATAATTCATCCTACAAAGAAAATATTAATCTTTATTACACATGATTTGTTATCATCAAATCAAATGGTGACAGATATAAAATGAATTATTAACAATCTCCCCATATTTTATCATGAAAAATTGATTTTTGTGTCAAGGGTAAAAATTATATTATAAAGATTTTTTCCCCCTTAATAAATACATATCTGAGAAAATAAAATTAAAATCAACATCATTTGTGATATTCTCCAACATTAATTCTTTAAAATCATCAAAAATTAAAATACAAGTTGATTGTAGCAACAAAATTCTCTCCCTAAACCCAAAACTCTAAACCTTAAACCCTAAACCCTAAACCCTGAACCCTAAACCTACAACCCTAAACCCTAAACACTAAAAAACTCTAAACCATAAACCCTAAACCCTAACTCTAAACCCTAAACCCTAAACCTAAACTAATCCTAAACCCTAAACCTAAACCCTAATCCTAAACCATAAACCTAAACCTTAAAACCCTAAACACTAGAAACCAAAACCTTAAACCCTAAACTAACTTAAACCTAACCTAAACCCTAAACCTTAAACCCTAAAACCCTAAACACTAAAGCAAACACTAAACTAAACCCTAAACCCTAAACTAAACACTAAACCCTAATCTTAACCCTAAACCCTAAACCATAAACCTAAACTCAACCTAAAAAAATAAGTATATAAAACCAAAAAATAAAATAAAAAAAAATTGTATACCTAAATATAAGAAAAAAAATAAAATAAAAACAAAAACCTAAAATAAAACCTAAACCTAAAAATAAAATAAATAAAAAGACACTAAATTAAAATAAATAAAAACCTAAACAGAACTAAAAAATAAAATAAACCTAAGAATAAAAAACCTAAATACAATAAAAACTAAACATAAAATAAAAATAAAATAAACCTAAAAAAATAAAATAAAAATTATAAATAAAACCCCTAAATAATAAAGTAAAATCTAAAAATTAAAAAATAAAATAAAACCCAAACCCTAAACTAAAAATATAAACTTATCAAAAATAAACTAACTAAAATAAAATAATCTTAAAGTAAAATAAACTAAACTAAAATAAATATAACCTAAACCTAAACTTTAAACCCTAAACTAAAATATAAAATTAGCTAAAATAAATTTAAACTGAACTAAAAAATAAAACCTAAAAATAAACCTAAAATAAAACCCTAAATAATAAATAGATAAAACCTAAACCTAAACTAAATAAAACCTAAAATAAAATAAATAAAACCTATTCCAAAATAAAATGAAAAATAAAATAAAATAAAAAAAAACATAAACTAAAACCTAAAGCTAAAAAAATAAAAAAATAAAACTAAAATAAAATATTTTAAATTAAAACCTAAACTAAACTAGAAAATAAAACCTAAATATAAAAAAATAAAACCTAAAATAAAATAAAATAAATCTAAAATAAAATAAAATAAAGCTAAATAAAACCTAAACTTAAAATATAAACCTAAAATAAAACCTAAAATAAAAAATAAAACCTAAACACTAAACTAGAAAAAAACCTAAACCCAAAATAAAAATAAAATAATCCTAAACCTGAACTAAAATAAACTAAACTAAACTAAATAAAACCTAAACTTAAAAAAAACTAAATAAAATAAAATAAACTAAAAATTAATCTAAACCTAAACTAAAAAATAAAACCTAAAGTAAATTTAAAATAATAACCTAAAACCTATACTTAAAAAAATAAAATTAAAACCTAAACCTATACCTAAAAATTAAAAATAAAACCTAATCTTAAAAAGTAAAAAAAATGAAACTCAATGAAAAAATAAGCTTTAACTTAAACCTAAACCTTAAAAATAAACTAAAATAAAAAACCTAAACTAAAATAAATAAACTAAACTAAGTAAAAATAAAAATAAACCTAAATAAAAATAAAAAATAAGATAAACTAAAATAAAAAAAAATAAACTAAATAAACTTTAACCTATATGTTAACTTAATCTTTAAAAAAAAACATAAATCCTAAACCCTAAATCCCAAACCCTAAACCCTAAACCCTAAAACTAACCCTAAATCTTAAACAACTGAGTGAATGCCACTGGGGACTTATATCAAATCAAGAGTAGTTAGGAGATTCTTATAGATAGTTTTGTTGACACTGTCCTAAAGATAGGATACCTGCTAGGGAAAAGGTACCACTAGGGGTGTCCTCCTAATCCACAAGTGAAAATATATTTTTTCTTTATACATTTTATGGACCTCTTGGGGACCACACTAAGAAGGGCTATGTCAACTTTAACCTATCTCATTTACTAAAACAAGGGAGAATCATCCACAGATCGATAAACCACGAGTGGTTATTAGGGGAACTGTCTAATGTGATAACAACCCAGGTAGTGTATAAATATGGTCATAAATGATGTAACCCAAATATAGTGCTCACAAGGGAGGTGCTGCTAGGGGTGTTATCGTGAGCCATGAAAAGAAAGCCTATAGGTGTACAGTGGCCAACTCTAGAAGAAAGCATAGCAAACTTACATCTTTCATAAGTAGTATATCCTAAGGTGTAAGAACTAGCCAGCCTATGGTGTATTCATCATCATGAGTGGTGTATCCATTAGCATAGTGAGAACCAACCAACCTAGCCATCTCAATGATCAAACTTAAAAGAAAGCATGTAGCTTACAACTTTCCAAGCAAAATTGATCATTGGTATTGTCTATCATCAGTGGGACATATGCTATCTGACCTAGAGCAACTACTAAGTAGGGAGCCCCGAGGAAGGACTAGACCTAGACTTGAAGCAGTCAAGAGGGAAGGAGCCACTAAGCGACTTATCCCAAACTTTAAATATACTCGGTCCAATCAGTGCACGAAGGCTAATACAAGAAGAAAGCATAGCAGACTCCCATCATCTTAAAAGAAGCAAACATGAGGTAGCTTACCAACAACAAAGTAAGGCCTACCAAACTAACAAGGCTCTCATCGGTGTGCAGTGGGCAAGTAAGGAAGGAAAACATAGCAGACTTACATCCTCCAAAGTAAGAAGACCAATGGATGACAAACTAGTAGGGTAGCACGTCAGACTTACCTAGAGCAACTCTAGTGAGTGCCGGGGCATTATCTCAACCCAGTAACCAGACATTTCTCCTCCAAACCTTCGAGCTCTTCTAACTATAACTTGAGTTCTACTGTTGTGATCTCTAAACTATCCTTAGTGATGGGATTTGAACTTATATTGGTAGAACGACTTCGGACCCATACACTAAAGAGAAAAAGTAGAGTGAGTTGGAGTTATATATGTGGTGCGGTAGGCTCATAAGGCTTCAACTAACTGCTCATGCCCCTATCGCTTGTTGTTATCGAGTATCTTCTTTAGTATTTATATGAGAGTTTTCTTGAAGGCTTCTGCTAAGTCATTTTCCCTCTAGTAGTTGATATATAATATCTCCAATCTATGATATGTCTATGGGCAAAGTTGTTGATCTCGGTTCTTGAATGCAATACCACTATAAGATGTAATTAAAGCACTCAACTTTTATACAATATAGTTCCTAAAACTACAAGACATCCGAAGTGACCTTTCGGCGTAATCACCTTCATCCATTCTAAAAAGTAGTCAGTAGCAGCTAAGATGAACTGGTGACTTTTAGAAGAAGGAGGATCAATCATACCCACTATATCGGTACCCCAACACTCGAATGGCCATGAGGCCAATGTAGGATATAGAATGTTGGGTGGTTGGTGTAGGACCACACCATGTATTTGACATTGGTGGCATCGCCTAGCCGTATCTATGAAATCTTTGATCATCAATGGCCAATAGTATCCTAGTATCTTCATCTTGGGTTTCATCTTCAGACCAGATTAGTTAGCTCCATAAAATCCTGAGTGTACCTCGGTCATGATCTTACAAGCTTCATGCTTGTCTAAATAATGTAACCATATATGAATGAAAGACCACTGGTATAAGACACCATCCACAAGAGCATAGGAAAGTGCTCTTTGCTTCATCTACTAAGCTTAAGACTTTTCTTAAGGTAGTTTTCCTTTATTTAGGTAATCTATGAATGGTTGCATCCAATCTAACTCATCATCCTTCTTGGCAATGGCATCCTCCCCTTCAAGACTGTACTTTTGATGAGTTCAATATAAAGGAATAAGACTTGTCTATTTTGGACCTTCATTGAGATGGACTCATCCTCCCATGCCAACTCCTTGGCCAACTTTTCTAAAGCATACACTATGGCATTCTCCTGAGGAATCTTATAAATGGTAACCTCTGAGATTTGGGCTAACATCTCTATGGTGAACTTGTGGTAGAAATGGAGCTTGGGATTTATAACCTTATAGGACCCAACGATATGGTTAATAACTAGCTGAGAATACCCAATGATGTTGATGTTCTAGTTGCTTAGAGTAACGGCTAACTCTAGACTGGCAGTTAGAGCCTCAGATTCAACTTCATTGTTGGTGCAAGGATTGGATAGATGATATGAGGATCTCATCATACGGTGGTCCAGAGTTAAGAGAACTATTCATACCCCTGCCTTTCCCAATATTCAATTGATTTTCTCATGAATCAATCATAGCTTCAATCATATTCACAAATATAAATGAAATCTACAATCATCAAGCAAAACCAAAATCAACCTAAGTCAAACCCAACTTAACTTTAAATGTTCAAATGAACCAAAACTCATTTGATCCTAAGAAACTTGTAATTGAATTTAGATATCAATCCCAAATCCATATATAAACACAACTAAATCAAACTCAACCCAAAATCAAGCCAACTAAACCCAATTGGTTCACTTGACCCAAAGTGGCCAATTTGACCTATTTGAGCCAAGTTTTAATCGTACCCAAATTGGATTGTACCAAGCCAATCAAAACCTTATATAAACTCAACTAAATCAAACTCAACCCAAAATCCAACTAAATCCAATTGGTTCACTTGACCCAAAGTGGCCAATTCAACCTATTTGACCCAAGTTTTAATCCTACCCAAATTGGATTGAACCAAACCTATCAAAACCTCCCATCATGATTATTGATCACCCTAGGTTGATCAATTATCACAAATTGGGTCAAACAAAGCCAACTTGGTCATTTGACCAAGCCAACGCCTAACATATATATGAACCCAAACTAGCCAAATTTCAACCAAGCCAAATCCTTTGAAATTAATGATTCATACCAATTCAAAATCAATATTTGAATATGACTTGACCTTCAATTGAATCAAACAAAACCCAATTGGACCTTTTGACCCATGTTGACCCAAATTGACCTAAAGACCAAATTAGGTCAAATCAAAATATAAATAAAATTGATTGCAACCAATGGCTCAAGTTCATTCCAATTTGATTGTTGAACTTGACCAAGGCCATGATTGGACCCAATTCAACCCAATTGACTTACTTAGCCTAAATTAACCTAAAGGTTAAAGTTGGCCTAAATCCAAACCAAATCCAATTTAATTGAAACCAAAGCCTACAATCATCTTCAGTTTGTCAACTAAACCCAAACCAACACCCAACCCAAGACAATTTGGCCAATTTGGTCAAATTGGTCAACTTAACCCATTTGACCCAAATGAATTCAAATGAGTGAAAATCAAATCTAAGCCAAACTAATTGAACCATAACATCCCAAATGATCATATGAACTTGACCCAACCCTTGGTTTGACCCAAGTTGACCAATTGTTCAACTTGCCCCAACCTAACCCAATTTGACTAAATGAGTCAAATTGAGCCAAACCTAACCAAATCAACTCCGATTGACTTGAAATTTGGGCTAACCCACTTTTGGCTCATTTCAAAATTCTTAAATAAAATACAATGTAAAATGATCATTCTACTCTTAGGTCAAGGGCATCACATGAGATAAATCACCTATGTAAGTGGTCATTTCCATTCTTTGGCCACTTAGTACTCTCCCAATGGTCCACCTAAGCCTAGACACTCAACATAACACATGAGGTGGTTAGGTCTTGACCAATGGGAGGTGAAATCACCTCACCCTTCCCATTGGAGCATTTGAAACCCATCGAAAACCCATGACTCCTCTTTGGCAACCACCTCCACACCTTCAATCAACCAAGTTGAGCCAACTAACCTCCTCCCTGCCACCCATGACTCCCTGAGATGGATGGATGACCACTAGAAGCCAAACTCGATCCTGATGTCTGATCAAGATGGAGGGGGGTATACACCCCCTCGTTTCCACTCAAATGCACACCAAAATAATTCCTCATAGCCCTAGCTACCCAAGATGAGCCTCTAGCCCTAAGATCCCAAGCTCGTTCCTTGATCAAAAAATTCCAGTCCTGCTCATCTTGAAATAGGACACTCCCATTGCTAACCTAACTATTTCTCCATTAAACTCAAATTAACTTTGCTTGCACCTTTCTAGGCCTCATTGAGCAAGAATGAATCATCTCCCAAGCTTCTCGAGCACCGGAGGTGGGACTTCAATCAAAGTAGAGCACTAAATCGTTAGTTCATGGCCTTTTAAATGAACATCATGGAATTGATCGAATTACATTTCAACAAGGCTTCATCTCTACTAGATGAAACTTCCTTAATTGTTCGAGCCATCGATCTTAAGCTCTAGTGATGTATGCTTCCAAAACTAATCCTTAGGCAAAAATGAGTTGGAGGTGTTTGAAGAAAACTTGCATCTCGTGTGATCTTGACCGTTACATCCCCTCCGATCGATGTTATGAAGGTGTGGGATCCTTTTGGAGTTGATCCGAGCTCAGGTAAGCTCAGACAAGTGAGCAATGGTGGATGGACTACATTCTCCCTCACTCACGTGATGTTAGATTATGCACCATCCATTCTATGTGATCAAAATGGATGGTCATGATTAGATTGGATATATCGATCTGATTTAATCCTATTAAGCTGTGGGATTAATCGTTGCCATATGATCTTGATCGGACAGTGGACTAGAAAGTGCGTTCACTGCCTTGACGTAGGCACTGAGTCCGGTAAGTTTTAATTAGCCAATCCCACTGTGTAACATGGAAAGTGCACCGCGTCAGCGTTCCACATGACACCAACAAGATTAAGCTTTAATTAGACATAATTAATCATTTTAATGGTTGAAACTTCTAAAAATCATAACAAATCATATAAAAATTAGAAAATGCAAATAAATACTTATTTTAAATGTATTCCTAAGGGGAATTAATTAAACATGATCTTAACTAATTTTGAATAGTAATTAAGGTTTAATTAATATTTAATTATAAAATTTATTAGCTTAATTACTCCTTAATTACTTGAGTAATTAATCCTTAATTTTGTGGGTTAATTTAATGGGATGACCTCTACCTCCCATGGTTTTCTTGGGATTTATTGCTCACTTAATTAGGAAAATTGACTAATTAAACCTTAACTACTCTTTTAAGTTAATTAATCATTAATTAAACCCATGAAAAGTAATAAATTAGATAATTATATTTTTAATCATTATTCAACGAAAGTGAAGTAAGGAATAAGGTTGGGACCCTTTCCTAAGTTCATTTCACCCATTTTTTAAAATTAAATTAATTAAGATTTAACTTAATTAAATCACTTGATCAAATTGAAATCATAATCACATCGACCTTAATTAATTAAATCATGGGGTAGATCTTTGGTGTTTAATAACAAGGAGTTTAATGAAATTATGGTTAGTCCACATGTGTGGGAAAACCATAAGAGTAATTAGTTAAGTCCTTAATCGATTAACTATTAATCATGAGCCAAATGCATTAGGCCCCTTTTATTTCCTAGGATCATTACAAGTTTATTTTCCATACATATCATGTTGGCTTGTAATTATTTAGTTAATTACTTTAAGGTGACATAAGTAAGGGTAATTAATTCATCTAACTAAGAGTTCAACTTAGTTAACCCAAAAAATCAACTTAATTACATTTTCTTAAATTAAATCAAATCACTAATGTGGGAATGGGTTTAAAATAATATGTGATGATTTCTCTTCTCCTCTTTAAATCAAATCAAATCCAGAACTTAATTAATAAAGAAGCTTTGGTTTGCTTTAAATAAGCTTATTTAATGTGAATGTCCTTAAGAACTAGTTTGGTTTAATGAATCACATGCTTATATTTGATTGTCCTCTTTTCAATCATGTTAAATTTGGTATGTCCTTTGAATTCATGCATCCATCTTTTCAAAATCAAGTAAAATACAATGGATTTTCCTTATGTAATCTTGCATGTGTTTATTTAATTTAATATATGTGTGGCTATTATCACTATTAAATCCAAATATATTTTTCAAAAGCTTATATATGAATAATAATATGCGTTATGATACTAGTTATAAATACATAAGAAATGCATATTCTTATAGCTTTAGTGTATGAATATTGAGTTCTCTTTCCTCTATTCATGTGTTGATTTATATAAGATTGAATGGTAATGGATATATAGCGGACATCCAGGAACTTCGAGGCTTTAGGTAGTCCCAAGGAGGTCATTTGATTTCACTTCCTGGTTTAACAATGGTACATACCCATTTGATTTCATTCATATGTATTTCAACATTAGAATTTGGATAGAGCTTTAATTCATACATATAAATGATTCAATCAAACAAAATATACAACCTTTGTATGATTTTCTTTCCCTCATTTATGTATACATCCATGTGTGTCAAAGAAAAATAAGTATATAGTCTAGACATCCCAGGAATACGAGGCTTTAGTTAGCCCCAAGGAGGTCATTTCATTACCTCACTTTCCTAGTTTAACATTGACACGTACTTGCCTATATCTTTGTACATGTATATGTATATGTGATTAGTGAATGAAAATCCCATTTTACATTAAAATTGCATGCATTCATAATTGTCTAAGTGGTTGAATTAATTAGCCATATGATTTGGAGCCTACTTCCTATGTTCATGTATACGAATTTACATATGTTTGAAAGTAAATGGGTATGTAGTTTAGACATCCTGAGAATATGAGGCTTTAGCTAGCTCGAAGGAGGTCATTTGATTACCTTACTTCCTTGATTTAACAATGGCACATGCCTATTTAATTTCATTCTTATGTCCTTTTTGTATAAGAATTTGGATAAAGTTTTAAATTAATATGTTTAAATAATTCAATCAATTAAAATATAAATTGTAAACATACACACACATTCATCATTTAAGTGTGCTAAAATATGTTACATGTATGGATACACTTAGGATTAAATCATATGCATGTTACATGTGATGGAAAGGAATGATTTAATATGTGTCATGTGGTAGTAATTCAATTAAATTAATCTTAAGATGCCTTTTATTTTGAAAAGGATTATTTTAAGTGAACCTAATCTTAGGATTAATTAAATCATTTAGTAAGCCATTCACTAAAGAGAACTAAATCAAATTAATATACTTTAGAAAGTGACTTAAGGTAGGGATGAAAGAGGGCAATCCTTTTTTCCTCTCTTTATAACACTTAGTTGCTTAGTCTAATTAAATAAAACAAAAGAAAACATAAACTAAAATTCTCAAATCAATTAAACTACTTCAAGTGAAATCAACCTTTCATGTCAAATTGAGTCCTTCAACACTTAGAAAATACAACACTAATGCCTAACAAGACTTACCACACAAGCCTTAATACACACATTAGAATTAAGCCAACACTTCTAGCTTTAAGTTAGGATGGTGTATGATGTGATGTATGTTTTGTTTTATCATGTATTATTTTAGATTGGATGTTAGGGTGTATGCTACATAGACTAGATGATAGAACAATATTAGCCTAATCAGGTTTTCTGCAAGGGATTATGCTTAAGGGATGCTTAAAAATAAATGTGAATGCTATTTTGGGTTGCTTAAATCCTTAAGCATAATCCAAGTTAGACAGTGGGCTTAGTCGACAATTTATTCTCTCTATGAGGTAAACCCTTATGTCCACTGCCGCTTTGATTTAGGATCCGAGGTGGCTATTTCCTTTGGGCTATGAGCATAAATCCTCACATCTTAGGCATTCCCACAACATTGTGCTAGTGGATTATAAGCCTTAGTAATATAATTAAATTTCAACTCAAAACATAGAATGTAAAGAGGTGGTTGTGGTCGGCCGTCCCTAGGAGTAAGTCTTCATCACTGAATGTAACTCCTAAGATGTCTTTCAACTAGCATGCCTCCTCTTTAATACTGATCAGCTGAGCTAAGCATATCTTTAGATCAAGTAAGGCCTTGATTAGAGATTCCGTCATCTCTTTGGATAAGACAAGGGCGTCATATATGCTTAACTTAGCTAGAAATTTTCTAAGGTGAGCTAGGACATTGTAATCAACTCTAGCTTAGTCCTCCACAAGCATATCCATGGGTGGAGCATCCTGTGGAGGGGCTATCTGCTCACTAGAACCAATGACTTGCTAACTTATATCTTGAGGTGCTACCCTAGGAGGTAGAACTTTGCCACTATGTAGGTTAACTTTGGTGACTTCTTGGAATGATGAGATTGTAAAAAGTTTTACCTTCTTATCGAGCATACCTACAGCCTTCTTCTATGAGATCTTCAAACTTGGTTCCAAGTCTATCTCAAGAGGTGAACCTGATTGATTGAGAGAAGGATAGTCTGACTCTGGATCAGAAAGGAAAGGATCGAAACTACTAGAGCTATTATTTTTATATAAACTCAAAGAGCTTTCAATTGGAATAAAATCAAGAGCATAAGAAGTAAACAATATATAAGTAGAATCAACTTTCTTCATTAATTTCTTTTTGGGTGAAGGTACATGATAGAAATCAAGTAAAGAAAGCAGAGTAACCCTTATCTGCAAATACAATGCTTCTGCCAGTATAAGAGGAGCTAGCAGAAGATGTGGTAGCTGCAATAGTGTAGGGAGTACTGAACTCGGATGCTGGCTATGCTACTGGACTATCCCAGGCAAGTATGGTGAGCTGCTGCTGCTATTGGGTTGTCATTTTTCCTGAGTTGTCCTTTGCAACTAACAAAACTTCCTCAGTGTTGGAGGTTTGAGCTACTTCAAACACCTGCAAGGAAAGCTTCTTGATCTTAAAAATGATCTTCTTAGAGGTTCGGGATAAGAAGATATCCTAACCTTCTTTGTTCTTAAGATGATCACAAGTATCCCTAAGGATTACTATAATAGAATCAGATGGTTATTCTAATAAGTATTCCTTAGGGATAACTATGGCTACCAACTTTTAGTTGTGCTAAAGCTAGTCCTTAAAAGTAATATAATCCTCTAAGACATGGCCTAACATGCGGTGGTAGGGGCAATAACTAGGATCATCACTTTCAACCACTTCATATGCCCTCTTAGCCTCTAGTTACTAAAAGTCAATTATCTTTAAGAGATTCTTAAATATTTTCCTACCTACCTCCCTCTTGAATGAATATTCTTATTCAATCTATCCACAAGAGTAGGTGGAAAGTAGCTACCTAGCAATGGATATGAATATTGCTACTGGGTAGGCTATTGTGGTGGTGAAAATGGTCATTGTGGCTACTGTGGTGGCCGATATGATGGCCGAGGTGGTGGAAGAGGAGGTAAAAGGAGGCTGCTGAGCTCGTGGTCTATCATACTGAACTCTGGTTGGATGCTTCCCTTTGTCAACTAACACAACAGTCACTGGCTTCTTCTCAAACACCTTCTGCGACTTGGCCTAGATGATTGGTTGGGAAAGGGAAACTATTTAGCTTCCTTCGTAGGTTAGCCACCTTGTTGATTAATTTCTTGAATGTTTTGATGGTAAATCCCTTAAGCATGTAGGCGACCGGGCCATGGATATTCTTGAGAAGAATCTCAATAGCAGGTTGTTTGGAGAGTTATGGTTTGCATTTCATGCTCAGGTTGTACCACCTGAGAATGTAATCAACAAGGGACTCATTTAGTTTTTATTTCTCTACAATGAGGTCGCCTACAGTCACCCTCTGTTGAGTGCTAGCAAACTTCTTCATGAAGAGGTGCTCCAACTCAGCAAAAGACTTCACCGAACTCATAGGCAGTTCGATGTACCAATCAAATGCAACACTAGATAGACTGTTAACGAAAAGGTGGAAGAGGATCTGCACGCCACCTAGGTTTGTACCAAATTTAAAGTGTAATGTTATCGTGGGTTTCTACTACCATCAAAGATCTTGAAGGATGGTGGCACAAACCCTAAATAAAATAAAATCTAAATAATAAACCTAAACTAAAAAATAAAAAAACCTAAAAATAAATTAAAAAAAACCTAAACCCTAAACTAAAAAAAAAAACTAAACCAAAAATAAAAAATAAAATAAAAAACCTAAAATAAACCTAAAATATAAAAAAAAAATTAAACTAATAAAAGATAAAATAAACCTAAATTAAAATAAAATAAATAAAAAACCTAAACTAAAAATAAACTTAAAATAAAAAAAACCTAAAAATAAAATAAAATAAATCCTAAAATAAAATAAAAAATTAAAACTAAACATCCAAAACTAAACCAAAAAATAAACTTAAAACATAAACTAAAATAAAACCTAAAATAAATATAATAAACTAAATAAAAATAAAAAATAAATCTAAAGAAAAATAAAAAATAAAATAAACTAAATAAAATAAAATAAAAAAAGCCTAAACCTACTAGTTTACTTAATTTAAGAAAAAAAAACCCTAAACCTTAAACTCGAAACCATAAACCCTAAATCTAAAACCATAAACCCTAAATCCTATAATTAACCCTAAACCCTGAACCTTAAACCTACAACCATAAACCATAAACCCTAAACCCCAAACACTAAGAATAATAAGCCAAAATAAAATAAAAAAAATGTAAAATAAATATAAAATAAAATAAAAACTAAATAAAATCCTAAACCTACAAAATAAACCTAAAAATAAATAAAAAATAATACCTAAACCCTAAACTAAAAAAACCTAAACCTAAAATAAAAATAAAATAAAAAAATAACATAAACCTAAACCTAAATTAAAATAAACTAAACTAAAATAAATAAAACCTAAACCTAAACCTAAAATAAACTAAACATAAACCTAATCCTAAATTAAATTAAATAAAATAAACTAAAAATAAACCTAAACCTAAACTAATAAAATAAAACCTAAAAATAAACCTAAAACAAAAACACAAAACCTAAACCTAAATAAAATAAAATAAAAACCTAAACCTCAACCTAAAAAATAAATATAAAACCTAGACCTTAAAAATAATATAAAAATAAAAGTCAACTAAAAAATAAACCTAAACTTAAAAAATAAACTAAAATAAACAACCTAAACTAACATAAATAAACTAAAATAAATAAACTAAATAAAATAAAAATAAAAAATAACCCTAAATAAGATTGAAAAATAAAATAAATAAAAAATAAACTAAATAAACCTAAGCCTATGAGTTTATTTAATTTTTTAAAAAAAGGCTAAACCATAAATCCTAAACCATAAACCCTTAACCTTAAATCTTAAACCCTAAACCCTAAACCTTAAACCCTAAAACCCTAAACCCTAAACCCTAAACCCCTAAACCCTAATCCCTAAATCCTAAACCCTAAACCCTAAAACCTACAACCCTAAACCTTAAACCCCAAACCATAAACCATAAATAGGAAACCCTAAACTAACCCTAATCCCTAAATCCCAAGCCTTAAAGCCTAAACCATAAATCCTAAACTAACCGTAAACCCTAAACTAACCCTAAAACCTAAACCCTAAAATAAACCTAAACACTAATAATGGGCAGAACCTTGATGGCCAGAACATCACTCAACAGGCTCGTTTAGATCGGAGGCAAAGGCGAGGCATGATTATCGTAGTGGTGGTGGGGATCTAGAGGTGCTGGATATGGAGGTGGTGGTGGTATTGGTGGTTAATATGGTGGCGGAGGGAGAGATCAGGGATATGATGGTGGATCATACTACTCAAGAGGCCAAGGTGATTCTGATGGGAACTAGTGAAGCTAAAGAACGACCGATCTGATATGCTGCTTGTGGAACTGTGTCTTTACAATAGAGATGGTTTTATTTATCTATCATTTTTGATTTGCTATATGGGTGCTAATTTTTTATTTATGTCATCGCTTGTGTCTAAGAAAACTTGGGGTGCTACTTGGTTGATGAAATTGAAAAGAACAAATGTTGAATCTTAATTTATTCTTTGTTAAAAAAACATTTAAACCATAGACCCTAAACCCTAAACTAAAACTTAAACCCAAAACCTAAACCATAAACCTTAAACCCTAAACCCTAAACCCCAAACCCTAAACCTTAAACCTTAAACCCTAAACCCCAAACACTAAACTCTAAACCATAAACCCTAAACCCTAAAAAACTAAAAACCTAAACCTAAACCTAAACTTAATAAAACCTAAAAAATAAAATAAAAAAAAACCTAAACTAAAATAAAATAAAATAAAAAATAAAATAAAAACATAAACTAAAACCTACCCCTAAACCTAAAAAAATAAAATAAAAAATAAAAACTAAACTAAAATAAAAGAAATAAAAACCAAAACTAAACTAAAAAATAGAAAACCTAAATAAAATAAAAACTAAACCTAAAATGAAGATAAAATAGACCAAAAATAAGATAAAATAAAAACTAAATAAAAACCTAAACCTAAAACATAAACCTAAAAATAAATATAAAATAAAACCAAAACCTTAAACAAAAAAAACCTAAACCTAAAATAAAAATAAAATAAAATAAACCTAAACCTAAACTAAAATAAAAAACCTAAACCTAAACTTAAAATAAACTAAACCAAAACCTAAGCCTAAACTAAGTAAAATAAATTAAACTAAAAATAAACCTAAACCAAAAATAAAAATAAAACCTAAAAATAAACCTAAAATAAAAATGTAAAACCTAAACTTAAAAAAAATAAAAATATAAACCTAAACATAAACCTAAAAATAAATAAAAAACCTAAGCCCAAAAAATAAAAAAAAATAAAACTCAATTTCAAATAAACCTAAACTGGAAAAATAAACAAAAATAAAAAACCTAAACTAAAGTGACTAAACATAAAATAAATAAACTAAACTAAATAAAAAAATAAACCTAAATAATAATAAAAAATAGAATAAACTCAAAAAAATAAAAAATAAACTAAATAAACATAAACCTACTAGTTTACTTAATTAAAAAAAGCCTAAACCCTAAATCCTAAACCCTAAACCCTAAACCCAAAACCCACAACCCTAAAACTAACCCTAAACCCTAAACCCTAAACCTACAACCCTAAACCTAAAACACAAACCCTTAATTCTAAACCATAAATTTGTAAACCCTAAACTCTAAACCCTAAACCTTAAATCATAAACCATAAACACTAAATCCTAAAACTCTAAACCCTAAACACTAGACCGTAAACCCTAAAACTCTAAACCCTAAACCATAAATCCTAAAACATACAACCCTAAACACTAAACCCCAAACCCAAAATCCTAAACCCTAATTCCTAAATTAACCGTAAACCCTATACTCTAAGAATGGATAAAACCTTGATGACAAGAACATCACTGTCAACTAGGCTCACTCTAGATTTGGTGGTGGAGGCAAAGGTGGAGACGGTAGTTATCACAGTGGTGGCGGGGAATCTGGAGGTGCTAGTGGATATGGTGGTGGTGGTCGGAGCAATGGTTAAGGTAAAGGGAGATTGACATAGGTTACAACTGGTGGTGGTGGAGAGATGGGGATATGATGGCAGATCCTGCAACTAAAGAGGTCGGGTAATTTTGATGGGAATTGGAGAAACTGAAGAACGGCCGATCCGATCAGGTGCTTATGGAACTATGTCTTTATAATAGAGACAGTTTAACTTATTGATTTGCTTCGTGGGTTTTGATCTATGCTTGTGTCTTAGAATATATGGGGTGCTACTAGGTTGACGAAATAAAAAAGAATAAATATTGAATCTCAATTTTTTCTCCATTAAAAAAACTTAATCTCTAAAGCCTAAAATCTAAACCATAAATCCAAAATTAAAACTTAAACCCTAAACATAAATCCTAAACCCTAAACCCTATACCCTAAAATGTAAAACCCAAAACCCACAACCATAAACCCTAAACCTTAAAATATACAACCCTAAACCCTAAACCTTAAACCTAAAACTCTAAACCCTAAACTAACCTTATACCCTAAACTAACCCTAAATGCTAAACCTTAAACCCTAAACTAACCCTAAACCCTAACCCTAAACCCAAAACCCTAAACCTTGAATAAATATGTCATTAGGATTAGATCTAAAGAATGACCTAATCCTAACATAGTTATGGTGGCTAAAGAAAATGTATTCAAGAGACTTTCCCTTGATTGTTAGAGATTTGAATACCCTAAATCATATTATATTACCATATATTATAGTGTAATGTAATATATTTGAGCATGTAGTGATGTGTTTTGGATGTTATAAGATGATTTGAGATTTTTAGTATATTATGGTATTTGCCCTATAGTCTATATTAATATAAATCATAAAAATATTGATTTAATAAATCGATGATGAAATTTCTTAAATTTGAAGTGGTAATAGTTAGGGTGTTACCACTTGTAAAAAAATGTAAGATTTTATGTACAAAATAAATATTATATGTTGTAGCATAGTATAACATCATATATCATAATATTTTGTTATGCATTTTAAATTATTTTAGTATTTTCCAATAATGCATAACCTACTCTAACGTTATTTATAAAAATGTTGATTTAGACTTTAAAATGGTGGAATTTGGCCAAATTCATAATAGGTATAGCATAGCATCATAATATATTATTTCAATTAAAATATGTAAGTGATACAATAAAATATATAGTTTTTATTATTTAGACTAATTTTATAATTTATTATCTTAAGAAATCCTTTATGATGTGATATGCAATTTAATATAATGTAATATGTTATTATGTATTATGATATAGGATGCCTTAACATAGTGTAGCTTCATGCATTATAGCATACTATTGTATTATTACTACTTGTTGTTTAGCATATTTTAGTTTGTTATATTATAATGTAGTAGAGTTTGTACTAGTATAATTCATAAAAATACTAATTTGTAGGTGAGATTATGGGATTTGGCAAAAAATTAAGGCAAGCAAACATCATTGGGGATGCTATGGTGTGTCATTTAATCAAAAGAATGGAATTGCATCCAAAATAAATGTTCATTTTTCAACCAAATTTTATAAATTTTTTGCTTAAAGTGATTAATTTTAAGGTGTAATGTAAGATAATATATTATATGAAAGAATATTAAAATATAATGTACATAATAATATAACTTCACATTTATATGAATGTGGTGGTGTGTTACTAAATGTTACTATACATTTAGATATTTTACTTTTGTTATAATCACATGTCAAAACTCACAAAAAATGTTAATTTAAAGGTTGAGATGGAAGAATTTGTCCAAATTCATCGCACACACTAAGAAGTAACACCAAAATTATGATATTTTATACCATTTCTAATAGAAAAATAACAATTTTACATACAAAATGAACATTATTCACATTTTGAGAAAATTTTGTTATTTGTTCCTTTTAAGTGATTTTAATGAGGAGTAATGCTAGGCAATATATTATATTATAGTAAATTATAATATAACATCATATATTATAATATAATATAGTGTGTTAATTCACACTATAATATATTTAGCATGAAATATAATTGGTTTTTTGCACCACAAATCATAAAATGTTAATTAGAATGTTAAGATGATGTAATTTGAATGAATACATTGTTAGGCTTTTGGTTGAAGTATTAAAGGTGTGCATAAGAGAAGAAATAAGATTTGATGAGAATTCCATGTGAAGGACATGGGGAGATCCAGTGGGACATGAAATGTGAGGGTCTATGTTGGAATAGAGAAAGAAAATGCCGGGGATAAGGTTTGAATTTGATTTGATTATATGATTAATGGAAGAGGATCCACTTGGGATAAGAATCTATAATCAACCAAGGATTAAGATTGAATTGACTTTAATTTGTTTTGTTTTAATTTGTGAGGCATGTCTACTAGATAAATGGGCTTGAGTCCACTAGATTGGGTATATGAACTTTCCATTAGAAAAGAAAGTTCGGGCTATCTACTAGGGATTGGGATTTGAGTTTTATTTTATAGATTGTTTGAGGATGTATGGGATAAGAGTTTGATTGGATTTCTTTGATTTAGACTCTACCGAAGGAGTTGGTTTAATTTGGCTCCACTAGGTAGGTTGGTATTGAATTTGATTTGTTTGCTTGCAGTATTTATTTATGAGTTGGGGCTCCACTAGGGAGAAGGGTGTGATTTAACTCCACTGGGGTAAATTAAATTTGGTTTAATTTAATCTGAGTTAATGTGTTGACCATGTTGGTGTGTAATGGACCTAGTGAGAAGGGGCTATATCATCCTTGACCTACCTTAGGTTTACAAATCCAAAGGGATAGTTTATCAGATGTGGGGTAGAGCTACCCAACCTAAGGGGTTGCCTTTCAGTGTTCAATGGTTGAGCTAAGAAAAAGACATAGCAAACTTACATCTTCCAAAGCCAGGAACAACACGGGGTGACTTGGATGCACAAGAAATTGAACTTAACTTTCCATAGAGTAAATGTCGATGGGGACTTATGTCAACTCAAAAGTAGTCATGATTAATTTTATCTTAGTTTCATGTAATTTGATATGATTTGTTTGGTTTAGTTTGATTTTGAATTATATCCACCGGGATGTAAGCTCGATCAAATTTGTTAGATTTAATTTATGGACCATGTGGGTGTGAGAGGGACCTACTGAGAAGGGGCTATATGAGACTTATCCTATCTTAGATTTACAAATCCGAAGGGATAGTCTATTGGCCATGGGGTAGAGCTAGCCAACCTAAGGGGTTTCCTTTTAGTGTGCAATGACTGTGCTAGGAAAAAGGTGTAGCAGACTTATATCTTCTAAAGTAGGGAACAACCGCACAATTGGTATAGCACAAATCGAACCCGCTTTATGATCACGAGTGAATCTCATGGGACTTATATCAACTCAAGAGTAGTCAAGCAATTCTTATAGAGAGTTTTGCTGACACTGCCCTAAAGATAGGATACCTGCTTGGGAAAAGGTACTACTAGGGGTGTCATCCTAATCCACAAGTGAATATATATTTTGTTTATATATTTGTGTGGACCCTATTGGTGCAAGTGACCATAAGGGACCTATCTCAAATTTACTAGATCAAAGGAGAATCGCACATCCACAAGAAAGGTTAAAATAAAAAATAAAAACTATACAAATATAAAATAAATAAAAACCTAAGCTAAACTAAAAATAAAAACCTATTTAAAATAAAAACAAAATAAAAAATAAAAATAAAATTAACCTAAAATAAAACTAAATAAAAACATAAACCTTAAAATAAAACTTAAAAAAATAAAAAATAAAACCTAAACCTTAAACTATAAAAAATAATAAACCTAAAATAAACAAAATAAAATAAACCCAAACCTAAACTAAAATAAACTAAACAAAAATAAATAAAACTTAAACCTAAACCTAAAATAAATAAAATCTAAACATAAACCTAAACTAAATAAAATAAAATAAACTAAAAAAAAACCTAAACCTAAACTCAAAAATAAAACTTAAGAATAAACCTAAAATGAAAACCTAAAACCTAAACCAAAAAAATAAAATAAAATAAAAACCTAGACCTAAATCTAGAAATAAAAAATAAAACCAAAACCTAAAAAATAAAATAAAAATAAAACAAAACTAAAAAAGAAACCTAAAACTAAACCTAAATTTCGTGATTATAAGTCTATATCATTGTATTTTGTTAAATTTAAAATAAATGTTTATATGAACATTTTGAACCTATCATTTTGGAAAGTCAAATTCGTCAGAAGCAAACTATCCACCTATTGAGAAACATTGCCTAGCTTTGATCTTTGCATCTTAGAAGCTACGACACTATATGCTTTCTCATAAGGTGAACTTGATCCCTAGAACCAATCAGCGATCATAACACGAATGTTATGTTTGGCTCAGGGTCCATGATACTCTCACGCTAGATATCACATTCGTACCCCCAGGCGTAAAAGGACGTAACTATCAATCTCAATATGTGGGTAGTTGGCTTAAATAAAATAATCTAAATAAACCTGAACTTACCAATTTACTTAATTTTTTTTAAAAAATAAACCCTAACTGTAAACCCTAAACTCTAAAAGTAACCCTAAACCCTAAACTCAAAACACTATACCCTAAACCCTAAACCCTAAACCCAAAACCCAAAGCCCTAAACCCTAAACCTTAAAACCCTAAACCATAAACCCTAATCCCTAAACCATAAAACTTACAACCCTAAACCCTAACCCTAAACCCTTAAACTTAAACCCTGAAATCTTAAAAGCCTAAAAACCTAAAAACTTAAATTTAAACTAAATAAAACCTAAAAAAATAAAAAATAAAAAATAAAATCTAAACTTAAATAAAATGAAATAAAATAAAATAAAAACCTAAACTAAATACTTAACCTAAAGCTAAAAATAAAATAAAATAAAAATAATAATAACTAAACTAAAAAAAATAAATAAAATCATAAACTAAACTAAAAAATAAAATAAACCCAAAGTTAAAAAACCTAAATAAAATAAAAATTAAATAAACCTAAAGTAAAATAAAATAAAAACTAAATAAAAACCTAAACCTAAAAACAAACCTAAAAATAAATAAATAATAAAACATAATCCCTAAACCAAAAAAAAAACCTAATCCTAAAATAAATATAATAAAATAAACCTAAACCTAAACTAAAATCAACTAAACTAAAATAATTAAAACCTAAACCTAAACTTAAAATAAACTAAACCTAAATGCTAATCTAAATAAAATAAAATAAACTAAAATAAATCTAAAACTAAAAATAAATTTAACATAAAAAGCTAAAACTTAATCATAAAAAAATAAAATAAAAACCTAAACATAAATTTAAAACTAAAAAAGAAAACCTAAACCTAAAAAATAAAATAAAAATAAAACTAAACTAAAAATGAAACATAAACCTAAACCTAAACATAAAATATAATCTAAAATAAAAAACCTAAACTAAAATAATATACTAAACTATATTAAAATAAAAAATAAACATAAGAGAAAATAAAAAATAAAATAAACTAAAACAAATAAAAAATAAACTAAATAGACCTATGCCTATCGGTTTACTTATTTTAAAAAGAACTCAAAACCTTAAACCCTAAACCCTAAATCTTAAACCGTTAACCTTAAAACTAACCCTAAACCCTAAAAACCCTAAACCCTAAGTTAACCTAAACCCTAAACACTAAACCCTAAAAAAACCTAAACCCTAAAGCCTAAACACTAAATAAACCTATAAACCATAACCCAAACCATAAACCCTAAAACCCCTAAAACCCTAAACCCTAAACCCTAAAACCCTAAACCCTAAAACCCTCAACCCTAAACCCTAAAACCTAAACCCTAGAAACCTAAAAACCAAAACCCAAACTAAATAAAACCTAAAAGTAAAATAAATAAATAAACCTAAACCTAAATAAATTAAAAAATAAAATAAAATCCTAAACTAACACCTAAAAAATAATAAAATAAACTAATAAAATAAACTAAAATAAAATAAATAATAACTGAGCTAAACTAAAAATAAATAAAATAAACCTAAGTATAAGAAACCTAAATAAAATCAAAACTAAATGTAAAAAAAAAAAACCTAAAATAAATGTAAAATAAAATAAAACCTAAACCCTATACTAAAAAAAACCTAAACCTAAAATAAAAATAAAATAAACAAAATAAAATAAACTTAAACCCCAAGTAAAATAAATTAAACTAAAATAAATAAACTTAAACCTAAACCTAAAATAAACTAAACATATACCTAAACCTAAACTAAATAAAATAAAATAAACAAAAATAAACCTAAAACTTAAACCTAAAAAAAATAAAATAAAACCTAAACCTAAACCTAAAATAAGAAATAAAACCTAAACCTAAAAAAAATAAGAATAAAACTTAATTAAAAAATAAACCTAAACCTAAACCTACCCTAAATAATAAATAAAACTAAAATACCTAAACTAAAATAAATAAACCTAAAATAAATAAACTAAACTAAAAAATAAAAAATAAAGCTAAATAAAAATAAAAACTAAATAAACTAAAATAAAAAAATAAACTAAATAAACTAAATAAACCTAAACTATTGGTTTACTTAATTACAGAAAACCTAAATCTTAAGCTAACCCTAAACCAAAAGCCCTAAACGTCAAAAATAAACTAAAAAAACCTAAACCTGCTGGTTTACTTAATTTAAAAATAAACCTAGACTAAAATTTGAACACTAAACCTAAAATGTAAACCATAAATCTTAAGTCCTTAAAGAAAATAAAAATAATAAAATGAACCCTAACCCTAAACCCTAAACCTAAAATAAACCCTAGACTCTAAACCTACAACCCTAAATCCTAAACCCTAAACCATAAAACCCTAAACCCCTAATCCAAAACCCGAAACCCTAAACCCTAAACCTTAAAGCCTGAACACTAAACCCTAAACCCTAAACCCTAAACTCTAAACCTTAAACCCTAAAACCTAATAACCTAAAAACTTGAACCTAAAAAATAAAATAATAATAAAACTAAACTAAAAAAATAAACTTAAACCAAATCCTAAACATAAAAAAATAAACTAAAATAAAACCTAAACTAAAATAAATCTAAACAAAATAAAATAAAAATCAACCTAAACAAAATAAAAAATAAATAAACTAAATTAAATAAAAAATAAAATAAACCTAAAAAAACCATATACTAAATCTAAACCCTAAACTCAAACATGCAACACTAAACCGACAACCCTAAACCTTAAACCATAAAAAAAATACTAAATAAAAAATAAAATGAAAATAAAATAAAATAAACCTAAAATAAAATAAGAACTAAATAAAACCTAAACCTAAAATATAAATTTAAAATAAAACATAAAAATAAATAAAAATAAAACCAAAACCTTAAACTAAATAAAAAAACCTAAACCTAAAATAAAATAAAATAAAATAAACTAAAACCCACTAAAATAAACTAAACTAAAATAAATAAAACTTAAACTAAAAAATAAAACCTAAAATAAAACCAAAAAAACCCTAAACCTAAAATAATAAAATAAGAACCTAAACCAAACTTAAAATAAAAAAAAAACCTAAACCTAAAATAAAATATAAATAAAACTAAACTAAAATTAAACCTAAACCTAAATGCAAACCTAAAAAATAAAATAAAAAAACCTAAACTTAAATAAATAAACATAAAATAAATAAACTCAATTAAATAAAATAAAACTAAACTAAAATGAAGATAAAAATATAATAAACTAAAATAAATAAAAAAATATACTAAATAAAAACAAACCTACCTCTTTACTTAATTTAAAATATTCAAAAAATAAGAAAACCTAACTGTAAACCTTAATCCTTAAAACTAACCATAAACTATAACCCTAAATCCTAAACCCTAAACCTCAAACTAATCCTAAATGTTAAACCCTAAACACTAAACTAAGACACTAAATATTAAACCCTAAACCCTAAAACCTACAATCCTAAACCCTAAACCCTAAACCCCAAACCCTAAACCCTAAACCCTAATAACCTAAAAACCTAAACCTAAAGTAAATAAAACTTAAATATAAAATAAATAAATAAAACCTAAACCTAAATAAAATAAAATAAAATAAAAACCTTAAAAAAAACTTAAACCTAAATAGCATAAATAAAATAAAATAAAAACCTAAACCTAAAAATAAAATAAAATAAAATAAAAAATAACAACTAAACTAAAATAAAATAAATAAAAACCTAAACTAAACTAAAAAAATAAAATAATCTAAAAAATAAAAAACCTAAATAAAATCAAACCTAAAAAAAAAGATAAAATTAAAATAAATCAAAAATAAAATAAAAGAAAAACTGAATAGAAACCTAAACCAAAAAAATAAAATTAAAAATAAATCCAAAAAATCAATAAAAAATAAAACCTAAACCCTAAACTAAATTAAAACCTAAACATAAATAAACAACCTAAAATAAACCTAAATGTATGATAAATAAACTAAACTAAAATAAATAAAACCTAAACCTAAACCCTAAATTAAATAAAATAAAATAAACTAAAATAAACCTAAACCTAAACTAAAAAATGAAACCTAAAAAAATATACCTAAAAGAAAACCTTAAACCTAAACATAAAAAAAAATAAAATAAAACTAAACCTAAACCTACATAAACCTAAACCTAAACCTAATAAAAAAATAACCTAAACCTAAAAATAAAGTAAAATAAAACTAAACTAAAAATAAACATAAATTTAAACCAAAACCTAAAAAATAAACCAAAATAAAATTTTAAACTAATATAAAAACATAAAATAAATAAACTAAACTATATAAATAAACCTAAACTCTTAATTTTAAAGAGTCTAAATCCTAAGCACTAAATCCTAAACCCTAAACCCTAAACTAACCTAAAGCAACCTAAATCCCTAAACCTACAACCCTAAACCCTAAACCCTTACCCTAACCCTAAACCCTAAACCCTAAACCTTAAAACCCTAAACCTTAAAGCCAAAATAAACTCTAACCCTAAACCCTAAAACCCTAAATCCTAAACTAACCCTAAACCCTAAACCCAAACTTAATAAAATAAAACTAAACTAATAATAATAATAAAATTAATAATAAACTAATAACAAATAATAAAACCTAACTAAAACTAATAAAAATGTCTAAATAAATAATAATAAAACTAATAATGAACCAAAAAACAAAAACTAATTAAAATAACTAAAACTAATAATAATAACTAAAACCTAATAAACTAGCTAAAATAATAAAATCCTAATAAATAAATTAAACTAACTAATAAAATAATAATAATAATAATAATAATAAATAATAATAATAATAATAATAATAATAATGGTAATAATAATAAACTAATAAATAATAAAGCTAAACCCTAAACTAATAAAACCAAACTAATAAAACCCAATAATAACTAAACTAAAAACTAAAACTAAACAAAACTAAAAAACTTAAAATCGCTAAACTAAAAAACTAAACTAAAATTGAACCCCAAAAAGCTAAAAAAAAACTAACTAAACTAATAATAACTAATGAACTAAAAACTAATAAAATAATACTAATAATTAAATAATAATAAAATAAAAAACCTAACTAAATATAATAAAACCCCTAAGAATAAAACTAAATTAAAGAAAAACTAAACCATAATAACCCCAACTAACCCAAATAAATAATAAACCTAAAACCAAATAAACCCCAAAATAAAAACTAATAACTAAAATAATAATAAAAATAATAAACTAAACCAATAAACTTAAACCCTAAATAAACTAATAACTAAGAAATAAACATAATAAAACTAAAACCTAATTACAATAACTATACTAACTATATTAACTAAACCCTAAATATTTTTAATTAAAAAAACCATAAATCGTAAACCCTAAACCCTAAACCCAAAACCCTAAAAACCCTAAACCTTTGAGCCTAAACAATTAACCATAAATCCTAAACCCTAAACCCTAACCCTAAACCCTAAATACAAAAACTCTAAAGCTTAAACCCTAAGCTGTAAACCCTAAACCCTAAACTCTAAAAACTTAAACCTAAACTAAATCAAACCTAAAAATAAAATAAATAAATAAATCTAAACTTAAATAAATAAAATAAAATAAAAGAAAAACCTAAACTAAAACTTAAACCTAAACTTAAAAATAAAATAAAATAAAATAAAAAAATGAAAAAATAAAAAAACCTAAACTAAATAAATAAAATAAAATAAACCTAAAAATAAAAAAACATAAATAAAATAAAAACTAAACATAAATTAAAGATAAAACAAACCTAAAATAAAATAAAAGAAAAACTAAATAAAAACCTAAACCTAAAAAATAAACCTAAAAATAAAGAAAAAATAAAACATAAACCCTAAACTAAAAAAAAAATTTTCAACTTTAAATAAAAATAAACCTTAACCTAAACCTAAACTAAACTAAATAAAACCTAAACATAAACCTAAAATAAATGAAACCTAAACCTAAACCTAAACTAATTAAAATAAAATAAGCTAAAAATAAACCTAAACCTAAACTAAAAAAATAAAACCTAAACAAAATAAATAAATAAAATAAAACCCTAAACATAAACCTAACACTTAAAAATAAAACCTAAACCTAAAAAATAAAATTAAAATAAAACTCAACTAAAAAATAAAGCTAAACCTAAACCTAAACCTAAAAAATAAACTAAAATAAAAAACCTGAGCTAAAATAAATAAATTAAAGTACATAAAAATAGAAAATAAACCTAAATCAAAATAAAAAATAAAGTAAACTAAAATAAATAAAAAATAAACTAAATATAAATAAACTAAACCTATTGTTTACTTAATTTTAAAAATATATCCTAAACCCTAAATCTAAAACCCTAAACTAAACCCTAAACCTATAACCATAAACCAATAAACCTAAACCTAAATAAAAAACCCTAAATAACACTAAACCTTAAACCCTAAACTAACCCAACCTAAGCTACTTTAAAGATCCTAAACCTAAACCTAAACCCTGCCCTAAACCTTAAACCCTAAACCCTCTAAAATAAACTCCTAAACTCTAAAACCTAAACATAACCTAAACTCCTAAACTCTAAACCCTAAAACTCTAAAATAAACTAAACCCTAAACCTAACCTTAAACCTAAAACCTAACCTAATAAACCCTAAACCCTAACTATAAAAACCCTAAACCTAACCTAAACCTAAAATCTAACCTAAAACCATAAACCTAAAATCCTAAACCCTAAACCCTAAACCCTAAAACTAACCGTAAACCATAAAACATATAACCCTAAACTTTACACCTAAACCTTAAACCCTAAACCATAAAAACCTAAAAACATATGCCTAAACTAAATAAAACCAATTAAAAAAAACTAAACCTAAATAAAATAAATAAAAAAAAATAAATAAAAACCTAAACTAAAATTTAATCCTAAACCTAAACCAACAAAAATAAAATTAAAAAGAAAAACCAAACTAAAATAAAATTAATAAAACTTAAACTAAAATAAAAAATAAAATAAACATAAAAATAAAAACCTAAATAAAATAAAACCCAAATGTAAAATAAAAATAAAATAAATTTAAAATAAAATAAAATAAAAACTAAATAAAACCTAAACCTAAAAATAAACCTAAAAAATATATAAAATAAAACCTAAACCCTAAACTAAAACAAAAAATTAAACCTAGAATAAATAAAATAAAATAAACCTAGACCTAAACTAAAATAAAGTAAACTAAAATAAACAAAACCTAAACCTAAACCAAAAATAAACTAAACCTAAACCCTAAACTAAATAAAATAAAATAAGCTAAAAGTAAACCTCAACCTAAACTAAAAAATAAAACCAAAAAATAAAGCTAAAATAAAAACCTAAAATCTAAACCAAAGAAAATAAAATAAAAACCTAAATCGAAGCTTAAAAATAGAAAATAAAACCTAAATCTAACAAAAAATTAAACTAAAAAATAAACATAAACCTAAACTTAAACCTAAAAACAAAATTATAATAAAAAACCAAAACTAGAAAAATAAAATAAACTAAATAAAAATTAAGAAAAACTAAATAAAAATAAAAACTAAACTAAATAAACTAAGTAAGCCTAAACATACCGGTTTACTTAAATTAAAAAGAAAAATCTTAAACCCTAAACCCTAAACTCTAAACAATAAATCCTAAACCCAAAATGCTAAACCCTAAACCATAAAACTAACCCGAAACCCTAAACCCTAAACCTACAACCCTAAACCTACAACACTAAATCATAAATCCTAAGCCCTAAACCCTAAACACTAAACACTAAACCATAATCCCTAAGCTCTAACCCTAACCCTAAACCCTAAACCCTAAACCCAAAACCCAAAACCCTAAACTCTAAACTTGACCCCTAAACCCTAACTCTAAAACTAACCCTAAACCTAAACCCTAAACCTAAAACTCTAAAACCATAAAGACTAAACTAAACCCTAAACACTAAAAAATCTAAACCCTAAAGACTAAAACCCTAAACTAAACCCCAAATCAGAACTAAACTAACCCTAAACCCTAAGCTAACTCTAAACCCTAATCCCTAAACCCTAAACCTTAAAACCCTAAAGCCTAAACATTAAACTCTAAACCCTAAACCTTAAACCATAACCCTAAACCCTAAATCATAAAACCCTAAACCCTACACCCAAAACCCTAAACCCTAAACCCTAAAAACTTAAAAACCTAAACTCAAATAAAATAAAACATAAAAATAGAATAAATAAAAGAACTTAAACCTGAATAAAATAAAATTAAATTAAATTAAATATAAACCTAAACTAAAACCTAAACCTAAACTTAAAAATAAAATAAATAAAAACCCAAACAAAATTAAAAAAAATGAAATAAACTTAAGAATTAAAAACATAAATAAAATAAAAACTAAAGTAAACCAAAAATAAAATTAACTTAAAATAAAATAAAATAAAAACTAAATGAAAACATTAACCTAAAAAATAAATGTAAATTTAAAACTAAAAAATAAATAAAAAATAAAACCTAAACCCTAAACTAAAAAAAACCTAAACCTAAAATAAATAAAATAAAATAAACCAAAACCTAAACTAAAATAAACTAAATTGAAATAAATAAAACTTAAACCTTAACCTAAAATAAACTAAACCTAGACCCTAAACTAAATCAAATAAAATAAACTAAAAAGAAACCTAAACCTAAACTAAAAAATAAAACCTAAAAGTAAACCTAAAATAAAAAACCTATAACCTAAACCTAAAATAATAAAATAAAAACCTAAACCAAAACCTAAAATTTAGAAATAAAACCTAAACTTAAAAAAGAAAATATAATTAAAACTCAAATAAAAAATAATCCTTAACCTAAACCTAAATCTGAAAAATAAACTAAATTGAAAAATGTAAACTAAAATAAATAAACTAAACTAAAGAAAAATTAAAAATAATCCTAAATAAAAATAAAAATAAAGTAAACTAAATAAATAAAAAATAAACTAAATATACTAAATAAACCTAAACCAACCTTAAACACTAAATCCTAATCCCTAAGCCCTAAACCCTAAACCCTAAACCTACAACCCTAAACTCTAAAAAACCTTGAACCTAAAATCCTAAATGCATAAACCCTAAAACCATACACCCTAAACCTCAAACCCTAAACCCTAACCTTAAACCCTAAACACTAAACACCAAACCCTAAACCTAAACATAAAGTAACTAAATAAATTTAAAAAAAACTAAACCCTAAAAACTAATAAACCAAAACTTAAACCTAAACCCTAAGAATGGGCGAAATCTTGATGGCAGGAACATCACAGTCAACTAGGCTTTGTCTAGATCTAGTGGTGGAGGCGAAGGTGGAGATGACAGTTATCGTAGTGGTGATCGGGGATCTGGAGGTGCTGGTGAATATGTAGGTGGTGGTCAGAGTAGTGGTGGTTATGGAGGTGGGAGGAGCGATGGAGGTTACAAGTGTGGTGGTGGTGGAGGGAGAGATCAGAGATATGATGGTGGATCTCACTACTCAAAAGGTCAAAGTGATTCTAATGGGAACTAGAGAAACCAAGAACTCCCGATTTACTATTTATAAACTGTCGTAATAGACAACTCTATTTAGGTTTTGTTTTATGTGCCCATTTTTATCTATGTCTCGCTTGTGTCTTAAAAATCTTGGCGTGTTACTTGGTTGATGAAATAAAAAAATGTTGAATTTCAATTTGTTATCTGTTAAAAAAACCAAAAACCCTAAACTCTAAACTAAAACCTAAACCCTAAAGTAAAATGAAATCCTAGACCTAAAATAAAAATAAAATAAAACTAAACTAAAATAAATAAAACCAAAACCTAAACCTAAACCTAAACTAAAAATAAATATAAACTTAAACCAACCTATAAAATAAACTAAAATAAAAACAAAACTAAATTAAATAAACCTAAACTAAATAAACTAAACTATGTAAAAATAAAAAATAAACCTAATAAAAAAATAAACTAAAATAAATAATAAATAAACTAAGTAAACTAAATAAACCTAAATCTATTGGTTTACTTAGTTAAAAAAACTCTAAACCCCAAATCCTAAACCCTAAACCCTAAGTCGTAAACCCTAAAACTAACCCGAAACCCTAAACCCAAAATCTACAACACTAAACTTACAACCCTAAACCCTAAACCCTAAACCTTAAACCCTAAAATACCCTAAACCCTAAACCCTATAACTTAAATCGTAACCCTATACCATATACCCTTAACTTTAAGAACATAAACCCTAAACCATAAACCTTAAACCCTAAACCCTAAACCCTGAACACTAACCCTAAACCCAAAGCCTAATTCCCAAACCCTAAACCTAAACCTAAAGTAACTAAGTAAATTAAAAATAAACCTAAAATTAAACTAAAATAAAAAACATAAACTAAAATAAAAAACTTGAACTAAAATAAATAAACCTAAAATAAATAAACTAAACTAAATAAAAATAAAAAATAAATTTAAATGAAAATAAAAAAAAAAGTAAACTAAAATAAATAAAAAATATGTTGAATATATTAAATAAACCTAACCTATCGGTTTACTTAATTTAAAAAAAATACCTTAAATCCAAAAAATTCAAACCCTAATCCCAAAACCTAAACCAATACCTAATCTAAACTCCTAAACCTAAATAAAAAACCCTAACCCTAAACCCTAAACCCTAATACTAACCCTAAACCCTAAACCCTAAACCAAAACCTACCAGTTTAGTAAATTTTTTTAAAAAATAACCATAAACCTTAAAGGCTAAACCCGAAGCCCTAAAACTAACAACCCTAAATCGATAATAGAAAACCATAAACACTAAGCCCTAACCCGAAACCCTAAACCCCAAACTCTAAACTAACCCTAAACCCTAAACCCCAAACCCTAAAAACCCTAAACCCTAAAGACTAAACTCTAAACCCTAAACACTAAACCCTAAACAAACCCTAAACCTAGCTAACCCTAAACCCTAAAAACCCTAAACTAAAGTCTAAACAAAACCATTAACCCTAAACCCTAAACCCTAAAACCCTAAACACTAAAACCCTAAACCCTAAACCCTAAACCCTAAACACTTAACCTAAACTCTGAAAACTTAAACTCAAACTAAATAAAACATAAAAATAAAAAAAATAAAATAACTTAAACATGAATAAAATAAAAAAATTAAATTAAATAAAAACCTAAACTAAGACTTGACCTAAACCTAAAAATAAAATAAAATAAAAAAAATAAAAAACCACTAAAATAAAATAAAATATAAAAATTAAATAAAAAACTAAATCTAAAAAATAAACGTAAATATAAAACTAAAAAATAAATAAATAAACCAAAATCCTAAACCTAAAATAAACAAAATAAAATAAACCTAAACCTAAACTAAAATAAATAAAACTAAAATAAATAAAACTTAAACCTAAACCCTAAACTAAATAAAATAAAATAAATTAAAAACAAATCTAAACCTAAACTAAAAAATCAAACCTAAAAATAAACCTAAAATAAAAACCTAAAACTTAAACCTAAAAAAATAAAATAAAAACCTAAACCTAAACATAAAAATAAAAATTAAAACCTAAACCTAAAAAATTAAAATAAAATTAGAACTCAACTAAAAAATTAAACCTAAACCTAAATTTAAAAATAAACTAAAATAAAAAACCTAAACTAAAATAAATAAACTAAACTAAATAAAATAGAAAATAAACCTAAATAAAATAAAAATAAAGTAAACTAAAATCAATAACAAAAAATAAACTAAATATACTAAATAAACCTAAACTTACCTTAAACACAAAATCCTAAGCCCTAAGCTATAAACCCTAAAGCCTAAACCTTAAACCTACAACCTTAAACCCTAAACCCTAAAAAACCCTAAATCATAACTCTAAACCCTAAACCCTAAAAGCATAAACCCTAAAACTCTAAACCCTAAACCCTAAACCCTAAACACTAAACCCTAAATCCTAACCCTAAACCTAAATCCAAAACCCCAAACCCTAAACTTAAACATAAAATAACTAAATAAATTTAAAAAAATAAGCCTAAACCCTAAAACCAAATAAACCAACACTTAAACCTAAACCCTAAGAATGGGTAAAACCTTGATGGTAGGAACATCACCATAAAGCAGGCTCTATCTAGATCTAGTGGTGGAGGCAAAGAAGGAGGTAGTATAGTGGTGGTGGGGACTGAGGTGCCATATGGAGGTGGTGGTCAGAGTAGTGGTGGTTATGGAGGCGGGAGGAGCGATGGAGGTTACAGCCATGGTAGTGGCGGGGGGAGAGATCAGGGATATGATGGTGGATCCTGCTACTCAAGAGGTTGAAGTGATTTAACTAGTGAATAAGAATATATATGGAATAATAGAGACTATAATTATTTAGGGTTTTGGTTTTGCTCTATTCATTTCTTATATATGTCTAGCTTGTGTCTTACAAAACTTGGTGTGTTACTTGGTTGATGAAATCAAAATGAAGAAATGTTGAATCAAAATTTTTTATCTGTTAAAAAAAATAATCAAATACCTTAAACCCTAAACTAACATTTGAACCTTATACTTGAAACTTAAACCCTAAACCCTGAAAATCCTAAACCTTAAACACTAAACCCTAAACCCTAAAACCATAAACCCTAAACCCTAAACCCTAAACACTAATCCCAAAATCCTAAACCCTAAACCCAAACCGTAATACCAAAACCCTAGACACTCAACTAACACTAAACCCTAAACCCTAAAAAGCTAAAAACCTAAACCTAAACTAAATAAAACCTTAAAATATAATAAAGAAGAAAAATTAAACCAAAATAAAATAAAAAATATACAATAGAATAAAAACCTAAACTAAAGCCTAAACCTAAACCTAGCCCTAAAACTAAAAAAATAAAAAATAAAAACTAAACTAAAATAAAAACCTAAACTAAACTAGAATATTAAAAAACTTAAATAAAATAATAACTAAACCTAAAATAAAAATTAAATAAACCTAAAATAAAAAATAAATAAAAACCTAAACCTAAAAAATAAACCTAAAAATAAGTAAAATATAAAATTAATACCCTAAAAAAATGAAACTTAAAATAAACAAAATAAAATAAACGTAAACCTAAACTAAAATAAACTAAACTAAAATAAATAGAAACTAAACCTTAACCTAAAATAAACAAAACCTAAACCCTAAACTAAATAAAATAAGATAAACTAAAATTAAACCTAAACCTAAACTACAAAATAAAACCTAAAAATAAACCTAAAATAAAAGCCTAAAACCTAAACCTAAAAAAATAAAATAAAAACCTAAACCTAAACATAAAAATAAAAAAAATAAAACTTAAACCTAAAAAATAAAATAAAATTAGAACTCAACTAAAATAAATAAACCTAAACCTAAATTTAAATAATAAAATAAAATAAAAAACCTAAACTAAAATAAATAAACTAAACTAAATGAAAATAAAAAGTAAACCTAAATAAAAAAATAAAGTAAACTAAAAATAATAAAAAAATAAACTAAATATACTAAATAAACCTAAACCTACCTTAAACATTATATCTTAAACCTTAAGCTATAAATCCTAAACCCTAAACCTACAACCCTAAACCCTAAAAAACCTTAAATCATAACCGTAAACCCTAAACCCTAAAAGCATAAACCCTAAAACCCTAAACCCTAAACCTTAAATCGTAAAACCTAAACCCTATACACAAAATCCTAAACCCTAAACCTAAACATAAAGTAACTAAATAAATTAAAAAATAAAACTAAACCCTAAAACCTAATAAACCAAAACTTAAACCTAAACCCTAAGAATAAAACCTTGATAAACATCAAAACTGCTTTATCTAAATCTAAATAATGGTGGTATGAGGTCTGGTGGATATGGAGGTAACAATGGTTGTTATGGATGAAGGAGCAGGTTAAAGCAAATGGTGTAGGGAGAGATCTGGGATATGATGGTGGATGAATAGAGGCCAAGGTGGTTCTATAACCGGAGAACCAAGAATGGCCTATCTAAATCGCTTATGGAATTCTATCTTTACATTAGAGATAGTTCTTGTTAAATTTATTTGCTCTATGCATGCTCATTTTATCTATATCACTATGTCTTAGAAAACTTGGTGTGTTACTTGGTCGATGAAATATAAAAGAAGAAATGTTGAATATGAATTTGTTATCTATTAATAAAAAAACTATAAACCCTAAATCCTAAATTAAAACCTGAACACTAGACCTAAAACCTAAACCCAAAATTCTAAAAATCTTAAACCCTAAAGACTAAAACCTAAACCCTAAACCCTAAACCCTAAACCTTAAACCCTAAACCCCAAACCTCAAACCAAACCTCCTCCTTCCTCTCGGCTGTGCTCCCTCTCTGACGATTTTGTGTTCCCGTGCAATTTTGTGCGGTTTGGCCGGTTTTGGGCTCCTCCGATCGTGATCGCTATTTTATTGCTTGGTTGCACTTCCTCTCTCGCTTGGTTGCTTATGTGACTCTCACTGGATCATTCAATGGCGGAGGCATCGCTCTCCACGCAATCGAGCTCATCGCTCCTGGATGCGCCGGCTTTGCCCTCTGATCCTAAAGGTACTTTGGATCCAATTTTATCCGCACGCTCTATCAAGTCCTTTAAGGATGCTCTTCGTAAGAACCCTTGCTCTAATGCCTGCTAATTTCAAACCTCATTTCAGGATTGCCTAGTCATGTGTTCTCGACAGATGTGGAGAAATTAGCTAAGCTTTTGAGTTCTCTTTGGTTGGTAAATTCTCTCATGGCACCCTACTCTAGATAATATCCCATCTTTCTTCCATAGTTTAAAGCTTTGAGTCTTCACTATTTCATCCTCGACATATCCTTATTCAGTTATCAAATGATTTGGATTATTCTCAAGTCTTTGCTCGCTCCTATTTTGTGTATAATTGTCAAATGCGCTCTTGAAATGGTCACCCTTTTGATGTCAAAGAGGAATCTATTGTTTCTTTATGGCTTGCTTTTCCCAACATGAGAATTCACTATGTTACTCACCAAGTTTGTTTGCTTGCTCTATTTGGTAGACCCCTTCAAATATCAAGCCACCGCGCTAGATCTCTGCCATCTTGCACATATCTTGGTTGAGATTGACATTACCAAAAATACCCCAAAGAAGTTTGGATTGTTCAAAAAATTTGGATATAACCGTAAAGTAGAATTTAAAATTTTCTCATCTTTTGCACCGTAAGATCCATGGTCATGATCACTCTGAATGCTTTGTGTTACACCCTAATCTCAAAAAGAATATATCACAGGATACTAATACCTCTCTTGGAACTGGGAAAACCAATAAGTTAGTTTATGTGCCTAAAGCTACTCATAATGGAACTCATCCTCCTACACCTACCCCTTTATTACCTACTAATTTGTCTAATGAAAAACATTCTGAGCTTGGTAAAAATACTACCATTGAGGTGTGTGAAGAAACTAATGATTACTTACCTAGCACTACTCCCACTTGTAATAATTTGGCTTCATGATAATCCTTTGCTCCATTTGAATCTTAATGACAATTTGAATGGAATCTTATATTGGATCAAAATAATGTTAATCCTTTGGTGTCAGACCAAAATTTGATTATGCTTCATGGCAATGAGAATGATATTTGTACTATTAATGGTGCAAGAAACTCCTCTTCTATTTCTCTATAGAGTGATACTCAGGCAATCCCCATTTCTCATTCTCACTCTAATACTGAAGAAGGAGAAATCACCACTACTTTAACATTGACTGATAATGCTCCTAATTTGGATACCAAAAACCAATCCCTTCTCGATGGAGATACTTTGGATCGATAGACCCTTCAAACTATTATTAAAAAAAATCTTATAAAGCCAAAATGACTAATAATAACTTCACTAGAACCACACGTTCTTCTCTCTAACACCTCACAAATAATTATGTCCTCCTCTCTTTCTTTTTCCATTTCTTTTTTTACCTTTTCCTTATGATTAATTTTCTTATTTGGAATATCCAAGGTTGTGGGACTCTCTCTGTCCATAACCATGTTAGGATCCTCTGTCATGCTCATAACATCAAATTACTTGTTATTATTGAGACTTTCATTAACTCTTCCAAGATTGCCCATGTTGCTAGATCGCTTGGATTTCAAAATTTCCTCTTCAATCTTAATAATAAAATATGGTGTTTTTGGCATAATTCATTCACCATTTCCATCATTGATGATCTTGATCAATTGGTTAATGTCAAAATCTCATTAGGTGAGTTTTCAGCTTTTGGTTCCTATATCTATGCTTCTTGTAATGGAGCAGGTAGGAACATCCTTTGGAATCACTTAAGAACCTTCACCTCCTCATTCCTTCCTTGGTTGGTTGGGGTGATTTCAACACTATCATTGCTTCTAAAGGAGGGAGGATGTTCTCCTAACCTCCATTCCATGGAAGACTTCTAATATGATCCTAGATTGCAATCTGATTGACATTGGAACTACACGGCATAACTCTAGACTTTAGCGCCTTGAGGACTTTAATTCTCTTTGGATCAATCAATGGCCTCTTCTCTCGTTGAGCATTTGAGCGTAACTTTGTCGATCATGCTCCTCTTTGATCTTCAAAACTCCCCTTTAACCCTTCTACTCCCTCACCTTTAGATTCCAAAATATGTGGAACCAACATGGCGATTTCACTAATGTTGTTTTGACTAATTGGATGGCTCCTGTTCACCCGGATAATTCCATTAAAGGCATGATTTGGTTTTGGCTTAAGCTCAAAAGACTTAAACAAAACCTTAATTAGTGGAATAAGCATATATTTAAAAATCTTTTTACCAATCTTAAAGCTATGGAATAAGTTGTTTGCTCTCTTGAAGAGGCTATCTTAACTGATCGCAGTATGCTAGATGAGTTGAGCAATGCAAAAGATAACTTGATTAATTACCAAAATATGAAGGAAACCTATTGGTATCAAAAAGCCGCTAGCAAACATATTGCTGATGGTGATAGAAACATAAGATATTTCCATGCTATTTGTAATAAACGGAAAGCATTAAACTTGATTAAGAAAATTAAGAACTCTAATGGTGGCTAGATAAGTGATAACAATGAAATTAAGGAATCTGTCATACATCACTTTCAAAATTTATTAAATTCTAATCCTTCGTTAGAAACCCCCTCCAACACCCATCTAATCCCTTCTATGATTAACAATGAGGATAACCATGCTCACTATGCCCCAAGCGAGATTAGTATTCTCAATAGCATGAACACCGATTCTGTTGCCCGATGGCTATATGACTCATTTCTTTCAACATTATTGGCCTTTTATTAAATCGATCTTGTTGATGTTGTTATTGATTTTTTTGATGACGCCTCTATTATACATGTACTATTATCTTGTTTTCCCACAATATCTTGGGATTATTTTTAAAAACTCATTGCTAAATTTATATAGGATTAGCTTTTCTCCCTAACGGCTTAATAGCTGATACATATTTGAGAGAAGATGTTCTTCAGAGATCCTCATCCTCACAACCTTGGGATTTCCTTTCAAATCTTACATTTGTTTGGTTTTGATAATTTTATCCATTTTATAAAAAGTTGTATCAATGTGGCATTATCATGAATGGTGAGTCCCTTGGTTTCTTTACTTGAGTCATGGTTATGACAAGGTGACCCTTTCTCCTTTTTTATCATTGTTTTAGAATATCTTTCGAGGAGCCTCAATGATCTTTTCATTAAAATCCTAACATGTTTTTTAAAACTCATGGTGGTTTCCCTGCTTTCTCATCTTAGCTTTGTCGATGATTTTATAATCTTCGCAATGCCTCCTTCAACATTTTAAAACTATTAAGAATCTCTTAAATGATTTTGGCAAAGATTAGTGGTCTCTTTCTCAATGAAAGAAAATGTTGTTTTATCCCCTCCTAAGATTCCTACCAATAGACTAAATCAAATCTCCGAATTACTAATTCTAAGCAAAATCAACTTCCCATTAATTATCTTGGTTTCACTTTTAAAGGCGAAAAGATCTCATCTTTTGATGACCTTATTCAAAAATATCTAATAAAATTTTAGTTTGGGAATTTCATTTACTCTCTTCGTGGTAGGCTAACCTTGATTAAGAGCACTTTAATTCCATGCCTTTATATCTCATCTAAACCATTGTGCTGACCATTTCTATCATCAACATAATTGAGCATCTCCTAAACAAATTTTTTTGGCTCCTCTAAAAGAATGCACTGGACCTCTTGGTTTAAAAGTTGTGGCACTTTTGATGAAGGTGGTCTTGGTTGTAAATCCATAAAAGAAGCTATCAATGCCTTTTCCTATAAACTCTGGTGGAATTTTAGGAGTAATCATAGTCTTTGGGCTAATTTCATGACTGGTAAATATTCTCAGGGTAAGAACCCCCTCATTTGCCCCTTTAAACCGGGTGATTCTCCTGTGTGGAAAAGACTTTGTTCTATCAAATGGGATGCATAATCCTTAATTTTTTGGGCCATTAACTCTGACACTTCTTTATTTTGGCAAGATAACTGGAGTGGATGTGGATCCATTGATGATTTACTCTCCACCCATTCCACTGTCGCTATTAGAGTAAACTCTTTCTAGCATAACAACAAGTGGAACAATAGTAAGCTTGTTGATTTTATCCTTTTTACTTTCTTGAATATGGTTTTTACTATTCCTATCACTCCAAATAATCCAGACCAGATTCTCTTTAAGCTCTTACATAATGGTGATTTCAACCTCAAAAATGTGTGGCTCCACATTAAAGATACTCATGATTCCTCCTATGTGTTCTCCAAACTTTGGAATAACAATATCCCTACTTCTTATTCTATTCTTACTTGGCATATTCTAAAAAAATTTTATCCTGTTGATTCCTTGTGGGTAAAGGGTTTCATTTACCCTCTAAATGTCAATGATGTTTCATATTGAGAATGTTAATCATGTTTTGTTAATGGGGCCATTGCTTATAAACTTTGGATTTGGTATGATGATCTTTTTTAACTATCAATTTCAATGGCTCTCTTACTTTATATCAACTTCTTGAAGTATTTTGATAATACTATTAAAGGTCACATTAAAGTTATCATGCTATCATTTCTATCGTTCATATGGATGGACCAGAATGATGCAAAACATCGTGGGATCCCTATGAACCACGTGAGGATTATTGCTAGAACTAAAAATAAAATTTGTGACTTGTTTAAAGCCAATCTCATTCATTACAAACAAATCAAAGGCTATAAATTTGTGGCCAATAAACTGGGCATTAACCTACCGGATCAACCTTATCGTCGAAATGACAAGATTGTTTATTGGAAAAACCTCTTGACCATATTATTAAAATTAATACGATGGCTCTTCTCTCATAATGGCTCGGTTGTGGTGGCATTTTCGTGAACTCTAAGGGTATAGTACTATGTGCTTTTGCTTATCCCCTTATTTCATGCACTTCCCATTTACTGAGCCTATGGCAGTCTATAAAGCTCTTGAGATTTGCCTTCAAAATGGCTGGCTCAATATTTGGATTGAGGTGGATGCTCGTTGATTGATCTTTGACTTCCACCAAAATGAGCACTAAATTGTACTACCTCCTCAAGCAAACTAGAGCTCTTCTTTCCCAACGAATTTTAACATCACTCATGTTTGGCGTGAAGGAAATGCTTGTGTGACTACCTTGCCAACTGGGTGCTAGATCGATGGTATCTTCTTTCTTTGATCAACTCACCTTACCCAAACACTGCGTTGGTTAACTTGGACAATCGGGTTTCTTATCTCGAACTTAATATAACCTTTGATGTATACCATTCATCTTTTAACAGATGCCTCTTTATCTTATGGCTTTCTGTTTCTTTTTGTGTGTTTTGTGGATGCTTCACACATATATTACTTGTTATCTTGATCTCTGTGCCATGATTTGGTGTTTTAGTAGCTTATCCTTTATTTGGAGGTTCTCTTGGCATTTACACTAATAAAGGGTTTATTGATGTGCATACTAATACCCCGATTTGAATTTTATTGAGCTATGTCGCTATTGGTTTTATAACACCACTATTTGGGATTTTAATATCAATCGCCTTTATTCTTAATCCTACGGCTTAATCAATGGATGGAGATATTTATTTTGATTCTTAATTTATTAATTTGCAACGCTATTTCTCAAAGATAACGCTAGAGCATCTTAGTTACCTATGTTGTTTCTATGCATTATAGTAGTGTTCATCTTGGTTGCAATATTTATTTTGATGATTTTCGATTAGGTTGTTGGATTTTAGTGATAATGATTTGGCTTTTGACATGTCGCTTGTCTCTATTAGATCTTGGGCTCACGATATTCACTCTAACTCTAGCTTTGAGCGACGTTTTCCTTTATTTCTGGAGTTATCTTTATTTTATTTCGCATGAAGAGGATTTTGGCCTTTTGCGATATTTATCTTCTTGGTCTCTACTGAATTGACCCCATTCACCTCTTTCTTTGGAAACATTTTTCTGATTCAGCAGGGTCCCTTTGGTGGGATCTTGTTGTGGGAGGCTTTCTTCTTTTCTTCCACCTACCAAGGTTGTTTTTTGCAGGCTTTCTTACAGGCTACTGCTGACCTCCTTAACCCTTATGGCAGACTTATTATTGTGCAAAACTTTGATATTACTTCTTGGTAATCTTTTTATGCCTCTTTTACTTTGCTGGTGGAATCTGACATTCTATTGTTTCTTTCTACACTATTTATTTTGAACTGGATGTTTCTTGATTGATTCTCGCTATTTTGTTTAGATCCTTTTCAGGATGTTTTGATTGGGGCTTTGGTCAATCTCTTTATGCTCTTATGAGAGAATTTATTTTTGCTATTTTCTCTCTTGCCCTTGGAATGGATTTTCATGTTTGCCTCTTTTGGTTTTACTTTGTTTCCTCTCATTTTGGGCCTCTATGATCAGATTTTTCGATCTGAAAGGTCTTATTATTCCTTTCAATATTGTTTTTTTGGGACTGCTTTCCATTGTTGTCTTTGTGACTTATGGATGTTTTTTTTATTCTCAATTTTCCAACTGTTATGTTATTATCAACTGGCTATTTTTTTATCACACTTCTGTTCTTTTCATCCTGACTTTGCCATAGTTAGAATTCTTCTCTTTATTATGGATCGATTTTCCTGTGTTTTGATTTTAATGTCTTCTCTATTAGCCTTTCCGTGGTTGTGGGTTTAACTTAGCTGATATATTTGATGTTTTTTCTATTTATTATCCATTAAACCCTTTTTATACCATTGTTGGCTTTTAGATTTTAGGGTCCTTTGTCTAGCTGGTCATCTTGATGGTTATTATAGTTTCATTTTTTTTTTCACTATTTTCAATTGTCTTCTCCTACTTCTATTTTATCCCACTTGGTTCTATAATATGATCGTGATTTTCCATCGATTATTTTGATCTTTACATATGCTTTGTTGACTCTGGCCGCCTTGTTGGTATTAATTGCCCTTGGTTGTTGGTCAACTGGATTAATACTCTACATGTCCTTTGGGGTTTTGGTTTGTTTGTTCACAAGTCTCTGAAGTTGTTGATTTGGTGGAATTTTCTTTGAACCCCTTATTGGTTTATTATATGCATATCATTAATTCATTGGTATACTTTATCTCGCTATTTTCTCCATCTTTTCAGTTAAACTTGTATGTCTTGTTTATCCCGGATGGGTGGTTTTATATGCTAGGTTTTGTTGTCTTGGTTGTTTCTTATCTTGATATTTGATGTCTTGGTTTTTCGGACTCTATGTTGGTTCCATCTTTGTTATGGACTCGTGGTCCCATGTTCGAACTATTTCGACATTCTGATGGTTTTGGTGATTGTCTAGGTTGTCGCCTTCATACCTATTTTTATGCTCTATCTATTTGGTTATTAACTATTGCAAGGTCTACTCGATTGAGAGGTTTTTGGCAAACTTGTTGTCCCTTCTGCCTTGGATGATGTTGTCTAACTATTGTTATCTTGGATTTTGGCCTTGCTTATGCCTTGCTTTTTGATTTTAATGTTGATTCATTTGAATCCACTTTTGATTTTTCTTCTGTGGGTTCAAATGGCATTAACTATTTTGTTGTTGGCTTTTGAATACTCGTTATTTATGTCGCCGTTGTTCATCTCCGATTGTGATCTACATTATCTACTGTTGTCTCTATTTCCATCTTGGCTCAATTAGGTTTGTGCGGTCGTATGCACTGTCTATTCTGAATGTTGCTGCCTTTTATTGTCTTGCTCTCTTGGTTGTTTGTTGATCTGACTTATCGATTTTGGTCCCTAATGTCGCTATCAGTTTATTCTAACCTTTAGGTACTATTTTTGGTAGTTGCGCCTATTTCTGTCAATGCTTCTATTTACAATTGTTTTTCCCAATTCATATGGATATTAATAAGGGGTTGTTTCCTCGAAAGATTCATATATATATCATATGTTTGGGATGGTGTAATTATAGGCTCATTGACTTGATTAACAAGATTTAAGCAAGTTTCCTCCGCTATTTTCTCTTGTGGAGGATTATATGGCTTTTTCTCTTCTTGATATGACTTTTCATGAGGTTCCTAAAAGATGTTTCATTCTCATGTTTATGTATTTCTCTCATGACTATATTGATGATTCTTTTCTTGAATGGGATGCATTCTTATGCTAATTGCGTAATAAAGCTCACAAGACTTTCAACAATTGGCTTTTATCTCCTTACAAGTTTGTTGGCTATGATGGCTATGATGATCTCACTCCCTTTTGGTTTGGTAGTAGCTCTGTGATGTAACCCTTCCTAAAGTTTGATGCTCATATTTGCCCCCAACTTGGTGAGCTGAGCCTTCTATCACAATTCATTACATCATTCTCCTATGTTATTTTCATTTATCCTTTGTTCAGATTACCTTAATCTCTAATCTCTTTCTTATTAAATTTTGCAGTGATTCTCTCTTATCCTTGCAAGTTTGCTCCATATTGTCATGCATTCTCACCCAGAGCATTTCTAATCTTCCTTTTTATTATGTTAATCAACTTGTATCTTTTGATTGCTGTTTTCTTTTGCTTTTGGATGTACTTTGATAGGGATTTACTCCTTGATGTAGCTCTTGAGCTTTCGAGTTTATCCCCTTGACCCTATCCCTTTTGTTAATAAAATACTACATGGGGTTTCTCCAAAAAAAACCTAAACCCCAAACCTTAAACCAAAAACCCAAACAACAACACTAAACCCTAAACCCTAAAATGCAAAAAAACCTAAACCTAAACTAAATAAAATAAAATAGAAACCTAAACTAAATCTTAAACCTAAACCTAAACCTAAACCTATAAAAAAAAAAACTAAACTAAAATAAATAAACAAAAACCTAAAATAAACTAAAAAAATAAAAAAGCTAAATAAAAAAACTAAACCTAAAATAAAATAAAAACTAAATAAAAACCAAACCAAAAAAATAAACCTAAAAATATGTAACAAATAAAACTTAAACCATAAAAAAAATACCTAAACCTAAAATAAAAAATAAAATAAACCTAAACCAAAAACTAAATTAAACTAAAATAAAATAAAAAACCTAAACTAAACCTAAATAAACTAACCTAAACCTAAACTAAAATAAATAAAATTAAATGAACTAAAAATAAACATAAACCTAAACTAAAAGATAAACCTAAAAAATAATCCTAAAATAAAAAACCTAAAACCTAAAAAAAATATAAAACCTAAACCAAAAACCTAAAAAAAATAAAACCTAAACCTCAAAAATAAAATAAACTAAACTAAACTAAAAACTAAACCTAATCCTAAACCTAAACCTAAAATTAAACTAAAATAAAACCTAAAATAAATAAACTAAACTAAATAAAAATAAACATAAACCAAAATAAAAATAAAAAAATAAAATAAATTAAAATAAAAAAAATAAATTAAATAAACTAAATAAACCTAAACCTACAAGTTTACTTAATCTAGAAAATATAAAAATAATAAAAATAAATAAAACCCTAATCCTAAACAATAAATTAAACTAAATCATTAACCCCTAAACCCTAAACCATAAACCCTAAAACCCTAAACAATAAACACTAAACCCTAAACCCAAAACCCAAAAACCTAAACCCTAACACCTACTACCCTAAACCCTAAACCTTAAACCGCAAACCATAAACCCTAAAAACCTAAAATCCTAAACCTAAACTAAATAAAATCTAAAAATAAACAAAACCTACACATAAATAAAATAAGAAAAATCAAATAAAATAAAAACCTAAACTAAAACCTAAACCTAAAACCTAAACCTAAAAATAAAATAAAATAAAAGATAAAAACTAAAATAAAAGAAAATAAATAAAAACCCAAACTAAACTAAAAAATAAAATAAACTTAAAAATAAAAAAACATAAATAAAATAAAAACAAAATATAAATAATAAAATAAAATAAACCTAAAGTAAAATAAAATAAAGCGAACTAAAAACCTAAACCTAAAATAAACAAAATAAAATAAATCTAAATCTAAACTAAAATAAATCAAATGTAAAACTTAAACTAAAATAAACAAAACCTAAACCCTAAACTAAATAAAATAACATAAACTAAAAATAAACCTAAACCTAAACTAAAATAAACTTAAAAATAAACCCAATTAAAACCTAAACCTAAAACTAAATAAAATAAAATAAAACCTAACCTAAACATAAAATAAAAAAAGCCTAAACCTAAAAAATAAAATAATAATAAAACTAAACTAAAAAAATAAGCATAAACCTAAACCTAAACCTAAAAAATAAACTAAAATAAAAACTTAAACCAAAATAAATAAACCTAAAATAAATAAACTAAACTAAATAAAATAAAAAATAAAACAAAATTAAAATAAACTAAAATAAATACATAAAAAACTAAATAAACTAAATAAACCTCAACTTACCCATTTATTGAATTTATAAAATAAAACCCTAAACCCTAAACCATAAACTCTAAACCCTAAACTAAACCTAACCCAAAAAAACATATATAAACTAACCATAAAAAAACCTAAACCATAAACACTAAAACCCTAAACTAACCCTAAACCCTAAACCCTAAACCCTAAAGCCTAAACCTTAAAACCCTAAAATAACCCTAAATCCTAAACCCTAAATAGTGAAAACCCTAAACCTAAACCATAAACTGTTAAAACCATAAACTCTAAAGCCTAAAGCCTAATTAAACTAACCTAAACCCTAAATCCTAAACCCTAAAAATCTAAAAACCCAAACCTAAACTAAATAAAATCTAATAATAAAATAAATAAAAAACCTAAACATAAATATAAAAATAAAAATAAAATAAAATAAAACCTAAACATAAATAAATATAAATAAAAATAAACTAAAATAAAATAAATAAAATCCCAAACTACACTAAAAATAAAATAATCCTAATAAAAAACCTAAATAAAATAAAATCTAAATGTAAAATAAAATAAATAAACCTAAGATAAAATAAAATAAAAATAAAATAAAAACTTAAAAATAAAAAATAAACTGAAAAATAAATAAAAAATAAAACCTAAACCCTAATGCTAAAATAAAACTAAAATAAACAAAATAAAATAAACCTAAACCTAAACTAAAATAAATAAAACCTAAACCTAATCCTAAAATAAATTAAACCTAAACTAAACTAATTAAATAAAAAATAAACTAAAATAAATCCAAAACCTAAACCTAAAAAATAAAATATAACTTAAATAAACTAAAAAATAAGAAAACTTAAACCTAAACCTAAAAAATATACTAAAATAAAAAACCTAAACCAAATTAAATAAATTTAAAATAAATAACCTAAACTAAATAAAAATATAAAAAAACTAAATAAAAAAAAAATAAATTAAGCTAAAATAAATACATAAAAAACTAAATATATTAAATAAACCTAACCTACTAAAAATTTAAAAAAAAATAAACTAAACTAAACTAAAACCCTAAATAAACCCTAAATATAAACTAAACCCTAAAACCTAAACTATAAACCTAAACCCTAAACCCTAATCTAACCCTAAAACCTTAAACCCTAAACTAACCCAAACCCTACCTAAAAACTAAACCTAAAACCTAAATAAAACCTAAACTAAAGAAATTTAAACTAAATTAACACTAAACCTAAACCCTAAACCTAAAACTAAAACCTAAATCTAAACACTAAACCTAAACCTAAACCCTAAACCCTAAAACCTAAACCCTAAACCTAAACCCTAAACCTAAACCCTAAACTCTAAAACAAAACTAAAAAAACCTAAACCCAAACTAAATAAAACTTTATAATAAAATAAGGAAACATAAACATAAATAAAATAAAAATAAAACAAAATAAAAACCTAAATGTAAAAGTCAATATAAAATAAAATAAAAATAAAAATAAATTAAAATAAAAGAAATAAAAACCTAAACTAAACTAAAAAAATAAAATAAACTAAAATAAAACCTAAATAAAATAAAACTAAATGTAAAATAAAATAAAATAAACCTAAAATAAAATAAAATAAAAACTAAATAAAAACTTAAACCTAAAATAAATCTAAAATAAATAAAAATTAAAACCTAAACCCTAAACTAAAAAAAAAATAACCCTAAACCAAAATAAAAAAAAAAAAAATAAAAAAATAAACTAAACATAAACAAATAAATAAATAAACCTAATCCTAAAATAAACTAAACCTAAACCTAAACCTAAACTATAAAATAAACTAAAAAATAAATATAAACTAAATAAAAATAAAAATAAAGCTAAAATAAAACCTAAACCTAAACCTAAAAATAAAATAAAACCTAAACCTAAACCTATAAATAAAAAATAAAACCTAAACCTAAAAATAAAATAAAATAAAACTAACTAAAATATAAACCTAAACCTAAAATTAAACTAAAATAAAATACCTAAACTAAAATAAATAAACTAAAATAATAAATAAATAAAATAAAAAATAAATCTAAATAAAAATAATAATTAAAATAAACCTAGATAAATAAAAAATAAAGTTAATAAACTCAATAAATAAACCTACTTTACTTAATTTTAATAAAAATCCTAAACCCTAAATAAACCCTAAAACCAACCTAAACCTAAACCCTAAACTAACCCTAAACCTAAGCCCTAAACCTAAACCCTAAAACCTAACCTAAACCTAAACTAAACCCTAAAACATAAAACCTAAACCCTAAACCCTAAACTAAACCCTAAACCTAAAACCTAAACCCTAAACTAAACCCTAAACCCTAAACCTAAACCCTAAAACCTAAACCCTAAACCCTAAGAAACCCTAAACTAAAACCTAAACCCTAAACCCTAAACCCTAAAAACCTAATAAACTATAAATAACCTAAACCTAAAACTAAAACAAACTAAACCTAAACCCTAAGAATGGGAAACTTAACATCACCATACTAGAGAGGGAGGATGGAGGTTAGCCATGGTGGTGGTGAGGAGAGATCGTGGATATAATGGAGATCCTACTCGAGGCGGGTGGTTCTAATAACTAGAAATTGAAGAATGGATCCAATAAAAATGTCTTTATAAGGGATGGTTCTACTTATCTATGATTTTATTTTCTCTGTTCATTTTTTATCTATGCCTTCACTTTGTCTTAGAAAACTTTAGGTGCTACTTTGATGAATCTAAAGAAAAAAAATGTTGAACCTCAATGTATTCCCTATAAAAAAAAAACTTTAAACCCTAAATCCAAAAATAAAACTTAAACCATAAACCCTAAACCCCAAACCCTAAGCCCCAAACCCTAAGCCTTAAACCCTAAGCCCTAAATCCTAAACCCTAAAAGCTAAAAAACTAAAGCTAAACTAAAACTAAAATAAAATAAATAAAGAACCTAAACAAAATAAAATAAATTAAAACATAAACTAAAACCTAAACCTAAAAAAAAAAAATAAAAATAAAACTAAACAAAAATAAATTAAATAAAAACATAAACAAAACTAAAAAAATAAAAAACCTAAATAAAATAAAAACTAAACCTAAAATAAAAATTTAATAAACCTAAAATATAATAAAATAAAAAATAAATAAAAATATAAACCTAAAAAATTAACATAAAAATAAAACCTAAAAATAAATAAAATATAAAACCTAAATCGTAAACTAAAAAAACCTAACCTAAAATAAAAATAAAATAAATAAAATAAAATTAACCTAAACCTAAACTAAAATAAACTAAACTAACATAAATAAACTAAACCTAAAATAAACCTAAACCTAAACAAAATAAATAAACAAAACCTAAACCTAAATAAAATAAAATAAAATAAAATAAACTAAAAATAAACTTAAACCTAAACTAAAAAAAAAACTAAAAAAACCTAAAACCTAAACCTAAAAATAAAATAAAAACTAAACCTAAACCTAAAAAATAAAAATAAACCTAAACCTAAAAAATAAAATAAAATAAAACAAAAACCTAAACCTAAACCTAAAAAATAACTAAAATAAAAAACCTAAACTAAAATAAATAAACTAAACTAAATAAAATAAAAATAACCTAAATAAAAAATAAAATAAACTCAAATAAATAAAAATAAAGAAAATAAACTAAAAAACCTAAACTGTTTATTTAATTTTAAAGAAAATACCCTAAACCCTAAACCTAAATCTTAAACCCTAAACCCTAAACCCTAAACCTAAACCCTAAACCCTAAATCTAAAACCCTAATCCCTAAACCTAAACTCTAAAACCCTAAAACCTACAACCCTAAACCCTAAACCCCAAACCTTAAACTAAACCCCAAACCTAAATCCTAAACTAACCCTAAACCCTAAACCTAAACTAACCTAAACCCTAAGAATGGGCGAACCTGGTGAACATCACCATCAACTAGGCTCATCTAGATCTAGGTGGAGGTGAAGGCGAGGTCACGCTACCATAGTGTGGTACTGAGGGCTAGTGGATATGGAGGTGTGGTGGAGAAGTGGTGGTGAAGGGAGGAGTGTGGAGGTTATGGTGGTGGCAGGGGAGAGATGGGATATGATGGCATCTCGATACTGAGATGGGGTGGTTGATGGGAACTAGAGAAATAGAGAATGATGATATGTCGCTTGGAATTGTGTCCTTATAATAGAGATGGTTATACATATATAGGGTTTTTTATTTGCTTTATGGGTGCTCATTTTATCTATTATGTATAGAAAACTTGGGTGCTACTTGATGAAATCAAAAGAAGAAATGTTGAATTGAATTTTTTCTCTATTAAAAAAAACATAAGGCTTAATCCATAAACCCTAAACCCTAAACTAAAACTTAAACCTTAAACATAAAACCAATACCCTAAACCCTAAACCCTAAACCTAAAAACCCTAAACCCTAACACAAAACCCTAAATCCTAAACCCTAAACCCTAAACCCTAAACCCTAAAACCCTAAACCCTAAAACTCTAAACCCGAACCCCTAAACCTTAAAACCATAAACCTTCAATCCTAAAACCTACAACACTAACCCCTAAACGCTAAACCCCAAACCCTAAACCTTAAACTTTGAACCCTAAAATAACCCTAAACCCTAACCCTAAACCCTAAACCCTTGACCTTGAATAAAGTTTTCATTAGGAGTAGAACTAAAGAATGACCTAATCCTAACATGGTTATGGTAGCAAATAAAATTTCTTCATGAGACTTTCCCATGACTATTAGAGATTTGAATACCTTAAACCCTAACCCTAAATCATATTATAACACCACATATTATATTATATTGTAGAATTCTAGATTTGAGCATGTAGTAATGTGTTTTTGGATGTTATAAGATGTTTTGAAATTTTTAAGTATATTATTGTATTGTGCCCTATAGTCTATATTAATAAAAATCATAAAAAAATTATTTTAATAAATTAGATGATAAAATTTGTTAAATTTAAAGTGGGAATTAGGTTGTAGTACCAAAGGTGTGCTACACCACTTGTAGTCCAAAAGTAAGATTTTATGTTCAAAATAAATATTATATGTTATAGCATAGTATAACATCATATATCATAATATATTATTCTATGCATTTTAAATACTTAGTATTTTTTTACAATCATGAGCCAACACTAGCATTATTTATAAAAATGTTGATTTAGACTTTAAAATGGTGGAATTTGGACAAATTCATAATACGTAAAGCATGGCATCATAATATATTATTTTAATTTAAAATATGCAGGTGATAAGACTAAAATATATAGATTTTTTATTTTGAATAATTTTATGATATTTTATCTTAAGCAATCCCTTGTGATGTGATATGCAAATAATATAATATAATATGTTATAGTGTATTATAATATAGGATGCCATAACATAGTGTAGCTTCATGCATTATAGCATACTAGTGTATTACTACTTATTGTTTAGCATATTTTAGTTTGTTATAGTATGATAGTAGAGTTTGTACTTGTATTCTTCATAAATATACTAATTTATAGGTTGAGATGATGGGATTTGGCCAAATTTAAGGTAATCTTTAGGGAACATCATTGGGGGTGTGCTATGGTGTGTCATTTAATCAAAAGAATGGATTTTTGCATCCAAAATAAATATTCATTTTTCAACCAAATTTTATAAATTTTTTTGTTAAAGTGATTCATTTTATGGTGTAATGTAAGATAATATATTATATGAAAATATATTATAATATAATGTACATAACAATAAAACTTCACATATATATGAATGTAGTGGTGTGTTACAAAATGTTATTGTACATTTTAGTATGTTTTACTTTTATTATAATACATTGGGTCAAAAACTCACAAAAATGTAAATTTGAAGGTTGAGGTGGAAGAATTTGGCCAAATTCATGGCACACACCAAGAAGCAACACCAAAATTATGCTATTTTGTACCTTTTCTAAAAGAAGATTAATAATTTTACATCCAAGATGAACATTAGTCATATTTTAAGAAAATTTTGTTATTTGTTTCTTTTAAGTGATTCTAATGAGGTGTAATGTTAGACAATATATTATATTATAGCAAATTATAATATAACATCATATATTATAATATAATGTGTGTTAATTCACACTATAATATGTTTAGCATGATATTATATAGTTAATTTGAGCTTGCACCATCACAAATCATAAAATGTTGATTACAATGTTAAGATGAAGTAATTTGAATGAATAAATTGTTAGTGTTTTGGTTGAAGTATTAAAGGTGTGCATATGAGAAGAAATAAGATTTGATGAGAATTCCATGTCAAGGACATGGAGGGAGATTCGCTAGGGGATCACACATGCATTGGACATGACATGTGAGGGGTTTATGTCGAGGACATAGAAGAAGAAAATCTATTGGGGATAAGGTTTGAATTTGATTTGATTATATGATTTGTGGAAAGAAGATTTTCTAGGGATAAGAATCTATAATCCACCAGGGATTAAGATCGAATCAACTTTAATTTATTTTCTTTTAATTAATGTGGAGGAATATCTATTAAAGATATGGGCACGATTCCACTAGGGATCGGGTATATGAACCTTCCAATAGGGAAGCAGGTTCAGGCTATCCATGGGATTGGGATTTGAGTTTGATTTCATAGATTTGTTTGGGGATGTATCCACTGGGAATAAGAGTTTGGTTGGATTTATTTGATTTAGACTCTACTAGGGGAGTTGGTTTAATTTGGCTCCACTAGGGAGGTTGGTTTTGAATTTAATTTGTTTGATTGACTTATTTATATATGATTTGGGGCTCCACTGGGAGAAGGGTGTGATTTAACTCCACTGGGAAAAATTAGATTGGGTTTAATTTAATCTGAGTTAATGTATGGACCTTGTCGGTGTGCAGTCAACCCACTAAGAATGGGTTATATCTGCCTTGACCTACCTCAAGTTTCCAAATACAAAGGGATAGTCTACCAGCTACGGGGTAGAGCTAGCCAACCTAAGGGGTTACCATTCGGTGTGCAACGGTTGTGCTAGAAGAAGGAAGTAACTTACATCTTCCAAAGCAAGGAACATCATTGGGGTGAGTTGGATGCACAACAAATCAAATTGACCTTGGGCAACTAATGAGTGAATGCCAGGGACTTATGTCAACTCAAAAGTAGTGAGGATTAATTTTATCTTAATTTCATGTGATTTGATATGGTTTTTTTGGTTTAGTTTGATTTCAAATTGAGGGCATATTTGTTGGGGATGTGAGCTCGATCAAATTTGATAGATTTAATTTATGGACCATGTATCAGACTTGTCATATCTAAGATTTACAAATCTAAAGGGATAGTCTACTCATGGGTAGAGCTAGCCAACCTAAGGGGTTTCCTTGAGTGTAATGATTGCTAGAAGAAGGCAGAGACTTACATCTTCTAAAGTAGGGGAACAATGTAGGGTGACTGTTGGTAGCACAACAAATTGAACCTAACTTGGGGAAACTACCGAGTGAATGCCACTGGGACTTATATCAACTCAAGAGTAAGTGATTCCTATAGGGAGTTTTGACACTACCCTAAAGATAAGATGCCCGCTTGGGAAAAGGTACCTAAGGGTGTCCTCCTAATCCACAAGTTAATATATATTTTATTTATATCTTTGTTTGGACCTTTTTGGTGTGCGAGGGACCTCACTGAAAAAAGGCTATTTTACCTTAACCTATTTCAAATTTACTGGGCCAAGGGAGAATCTGCTCATCCATAAGATGGATTCTCCAACCACAGGGGTGGTTACTAGGAATGAGGAAATGTCCAATCTGATAGTAACCCAGGTAGTTTCTAAATGGGGTCAAAAAGGATGTGATCCAAATATAGTGCCCACAAGGAGGTGCTGGGGAGTTATCCCGAGCAAAAAAAAAAATCTTATAAGTGTACGGTGGCCAACTCAATGAGAAAGTGTAGAAGATTTACACGTGCCATGAGTGGTGTATCCTAAGGTGCGAGAACCAACCAACCTAAGGTGTATCTGTCAGCATGAGTGGTGTATCCATCAGCATAGTGAGAACCAACCAACCTAAGGTACTCATCGGTGTGCAACTATCAATCTAGAAAGAAACCATGTAAGCTTACAAATTTCTAAGTGGAACTGATCATCAGGAAAGTCTATTGTCAGTGGGATAGATGCTATCTAACCTAGAGTGACTACTAAGAGGGGAGCCCCAAAGAAGGACTGAACCCAGACTCGAAGCAATCAGGAGGGAAGGAGCAACTAGGGGACTTATCCTAAACCTCAAAAATGCTCAACCCAATCAGTGCACAAAGGCTAATATAAGAAGAAAGTGTAGCAAACTCACATCCTCTTAAATGAAGCCAACATGAGATAGCTTTCTGGCCATGTAGTATGGCCTACCAAACTAACAAGGCACTCATCGGTGTGTAGTAAGGAAGGAAAGCAAGTAGACTTACATCCTCCAAAGCAAGAAGACCACTAGGGTGACACACTAGCAAGGGTAGCAAATCAGCCTGAGCTTGAGCAGTTATTGAGTGAGTGTTGTTGGGGGCGTAATCTCAACTTAGAGTAGCCTGAGATAAAATATATGTGTTTATTTTAAATGTTTGTGTGTAGTTTGTGTTTGTGTTATGTCAATGAAAGGATAAGACACTGGGTTCGCTTACACCTAAACACACATCATGGTAGATTCAAAACAAGAATACTTTCAACATGGAAGAGATTGAATTCAAAATGGAATTTTCATTGATGATAATTATTTTCAAACATGATTTATAATATTCTTTAAGTAGAGCAAAATGGTAAGCATGAACACTCTCCTTATGATTAATAACTGATAAGATCCTCCTAGGCCTTCTCTATGGCAAAAGGGCCTTCCCAAGTGGGTTCTTGCCTCCCATCTTAGGCACAATTGGTCTCCTTAGAAAAAATAAGCTCTACTTAAAAAGCTCTAAGATAACCAACTTGTTGTGAGCCTAAATCATTTTAACTTTGTACAACTCGAGATTTTGGCATGCCCGCAGGCATCTCTCCTCCAAACCTTCAAGATATTCTGACCAACTTGGCATTCTATACAGATCTTGCTACCCAGCTATCCTTAGTGATGGAGTTGACTTCTAATGGTAGAACAACTTGACCCATACACAAAGTGAAAAGGAGTAGACCGAGTTGAGTTCTATATGGTGTGTAGTAGGCACAAGGCTTCAACTAACTACTCATGCCACTTTGCTTATTGTTGAGTGTCTTCTAGTATTTGGATGAGAGTTTTATTGAAGGCTTCTGCTAAGCTGTTTTCCCTCAGGTAGTTGATGGTAAGATACTCCAATCTATGCTATGTCTCTAAGAAAAGTTGATCTCGCTCTTGAATGCACCATTATCAAATATAATTCATTGAGGCAACCCAAATCAATATATAATATGGTTCCTGAAAAATTGGAGCACATGCTATGTTACCTCTATGAGTAATTTTAGCCCATTTGGAAAAGTAGTAAAAGATGAACCGATGACCATGGAAGAAGGATCATCAATCACCCACTATGTCGGTACCCCAACACTGAATGGGAGGCCAAAGAGATGTAAATATTGGTTGGTGTAGACCACACCGTGTATTTGACATTGGTGGCATCGCTAGCCATATCCATAATCTTTGATCATCGATGATAGTATCTAGTCTGATCTTGGCTTTCATCTTCGGATTGGTTGGCTCCACATAATCTTAAGTGTACCTCACAACTTATGGGCTTGTCTAAACATTATAACCACATATGATCGAAAGTTCGTTGGTACATGACATCATCCACAAGAGCGTGAGAAAGTTGTCTCTACTTCATATGATGGGCTTTGGACTTCTCTTGAGGTAGTTTGCCTTTATTTAGGTAAACCATGAATGGTTGCCTCTAATCTAACTCCTCATCCTTGTTGGTAATGACAACCTCCCCTTCAAGAGAGTACTTTTGATGAGTTCAATATCAATAAGGGATAAGACTTATCTATTTTGGACCTTTATTGATATGGACTCATCCTCACATGCCAACTCCTTGGCAAGCTTGGCTAAAGCATTTATGGCATTTCTCTCCTCGAGGAATCTTATAAATGGTAACCTCTGGATTTGCCAATAACTCCATGGTGTACTTGTGGTAGTGATGGAGCTTGCTTTATAAACTTATAGGACCCAACAATTTGGTTGATAACTAAGAATCCCTAAAGATGTTGATGATGCTTAGAGTAACTAACTAACAATACAATCGAGCCTCATATTCGACTTCAGGGTAAGGATTGGACAGATGATGAGAATCTCATCACATCATGGTAGAGTTAAGAGAACTATTCCTACCCCCGCCTTTCTTGAATAGTAGATTATGGTTCTTCTCCTTTGAGAGAAACCACACCATCAAAGTACATCTCCCAAGGTGAATGCTAGTATCCCCTAAGTTCATGATTTATTCATCGGGAGATCATCACTAAGTGAGAGTCATGAAGTGGGTGTGTTAAGAAATCTACGCTTATCCTTTCACCGCACGGAGGTAAGAAGGTAATGTCAAACTGAGAGGATCATGGACCATCATGCCAACCATCCGATAGGTCTGGTCATGAGATATTAGTGGATTGATCCTAGAGATTAAGTTCACCTTATGAGGAAGCATGTAGTGTTGTAGCTTTTGGGATGCAAAGATTAAAGCTACAATGCTTCTAAAATGGTGGATAATTAGCCTTAGTGGGATTAAATGATGGAGGTAGTAGAGTGCATTTTCCTTCCTTCATCATTGGCTTGGGCCAACAAAGCACCAAGGAGTCATCTAACATAGAAGTTATGAAAGCTTCTAGATAGGGCGCTAGAACAAGTGTCATCAAGTAATGCTTGATGTCTTTAAAGGCATGCTCACTCTTATCATCCCACTTAAACTTGGCATCCTTTTGACAAGTGCAGAATGACATCTTCTCAATAAGTTGGATATAAAGCATCTTAGATACAACCACCCTTGGAATGATTTGAGTTGAGTTAAACTTTAGTGGCATTTCTAATATTTTGATCTTCTCCGATCGATTTTGATTCCCCGGTGTTCAACAACAAACCCAAGGAATTTTCTGCTACTAATGCACACTTCAGGGGTTCATTTTGAGGTTAAATTATCTTAATTGTTAAAAACTACTCTCAAGTCAAAGATAATCTTCCTTTTCTACTTTTGACCATGAGATCATCGACATAGCACTCTACTTGATGAATGAGTTCATCAAGATTCAAGTCATAGCCGGTATGTAGCACCAATATTTTAAAGATAAAAAAGGCATGACCTTATAGTAATAGATTGAGGTTCTAAAAGTAGTGTTTTCATCTTAAGGGCCATCTTTATTTGGTTATACCTAAATCAGCCATCCATGAAAGAGAAGACTATAGTGGAAATTTGTCTTTTGGACATGCCTTATTTAAATCCCTAAAATCAACCTAAATGTGAATTTGGCCATTCTTTTTCTTAATTGGGATGATGTCAAGCTAACTGTAGGGTATTTTTCTTCTTAGAAGCCAACATTGATCAATTCTTTGACTTTAAAATGAATTATGTTTATGTCTAATCATGTGTCTATGAGCTTGTTTGATAGTTAGTAGGCCTATTAGTTTATGGACCTACTAAGAGCCAATCCAGCATCTCTTCATAACTCCATGCAAAGTAGTCCTTAAACTCATCAATAGCCTAACTAAGTCATTGGTTTCAATTTTAACAAAGAACTAATGTATGTGGGCATGGATCTTCTTCGTTTAAGTTGATTTCCTTGAGCTCATTGATGGTTGACTTGATCTCTTCTTCAACTTTGGTAGTGCATCTTTGACTTCAAAATCATCTGATCATCTAAAGTTTCTAAGCATCCATATGAGTTAATGTGATTTGAAAAGAACCTATTAGATTCCAAATGATTGATGACTAAGCAGTAATCATCATCATCGACAACACTATCAAATCCTAGTCCCAATCTTGATTGAGCTTTTGCATTTGTTCTTCCATATTCTTTCAAAGTACCGACTATGTGGGATTAACCCTTTCTTTGCTAAATTATGAACACAAGGAAGTACCAATCAAAAGGTAATTCTATTAAATCTTTATATGAATCATCCTCAAGTTCTACATCAACTTCTTGACTTAAGGATGATGCCTAGAAAGAACCCTAAGTCTTCACACTGGATGACTTAGGGCTTCTTAACTACCAAACCCTCTTTTGAGAGGAAAGTGGGGTTAGAGCTAAGGTTCCGAGCTGATGCCTAACAATTTCATATAATATAAACTTGGATACACTTATGCTTTGCTTTGGAGCCCGATCTTTCATCTTTATCCGCTCAAGTGTCACCTCCAAGGGAATCTACTATCGAGAAGAGTGGTGGTGCTAACCATATAAGACTCATCCCAAACTAGATTCTAAGTCTATATGGATAGCAAGTGTACTCGTGGACATATCTTCTATTTGGTGGCAATAAGAGGTTTTCCACCCTCGATATTGCCTGCCTCTTCCTCCTCGGTGGAGGTCGTGTCCCATCCCATATGTTTGAATGGAGTAATGAACTTTGGGTGGAATCTAATGTCGCTCCACTTCCTCCAAGTCTATTTCGCTCCCTTTATTTTTTTTTCTCATTTTCTCTTTTTTTTTTTTTTCTTTTCTTTTTTTTCTTTTATTTTAAACTTTGGCCAAGTTCAGAATAGACTTGTTGATTTTGAGGGAGGTAGTAAGCCACATCCTCATACATGCCGACCTCATGAACTGTGAATTGCTTGAGATCTCTTTTGACACAGTAGATGATCCCACCTCTTATATACTTCATACGCTGATGTAGATAGAATGAAACTATGTTTTTCTCATGGATCCATGGTCTCCCAACCAAAGCATTGAAATATGTATGCAAGTCTATAATGTGAAACTTGGCTTTGGTCTTCCAATCATCATCTATCTCCAAGGGCAACACTATGGAGTCTAAGGCTGAACTCACTTTTGGAGTGATTCAATCTTCCCATCTTAGACTTAGGAGTCTTCTAACACTAAGACTTTCATAAGACACTTCTAACAATTATGTAAACACTTAACCTAAGCCTAAAGAGAAGGGTTAACCATATGATTAAGTTATGATTAATTGGATTAGGATAATCATCTACTATACAACCCAAATCCAATCCATATTTGCCTTCTCAAACCAAACCTCAAATTCAATTCAAACATCAAATTCAAATCCAAACCTAAATTCCAAAAACAAATGATTGAATCCTATGATCAAATCCAAACTTTAAACCCTTCCTAAGCTAGAGGACCTATCCCATGGGCTTAGCCAAATCTTAATCAACATAATTCCAAAATCAATTGATTTTCTCATAATCAATTTATATCTTCAATCATCTTCTAAAATCTAAATTAAATCTACATTCAAATGATCAAAACTAATTCAAACTAAATCAAAACCCTTCCTAAGCCATATGACCTATCCCATGGACTTAGCCAAATATTAATCCAAATCAAGTCATACACAATTGATTTTCTCACAAATCAATCATATTTTCAATCATCTTCACAAATTTAAATGAAATATATATTTAAATCATCAAAACTAAATCAAACCAAATCAAAATCCAAACCTAAGCCACATGACCCAACTCCATGGACTTAGCAAAATTCTTTCAATTGAAAACCCAAATTCAATTGATTTTCTCATGAATCAATCATACCTTCAATCATATTCACAAATATAAAATCTACAATCATCAAGCCAAACCAAAATCCCAAGTCAAACCCAACTTAACCATTTTGAGTTGAAATGTTCAAATGAACCAAAACCCATTTGAATCCAAGCTAATTGGAATTGAATTTATATATCAATCCAAAATCCATATATAAACTCAACTAAATCAAACTCAAAAAATCAAGCCAACTAAATGGTCCACTTGACCCAAAGTGGCCAATTTGACCTATTTGACCCAAGTTCTAATCCTACCCAAATTGGATTGAACCAAGCCAATCAAAACCTCCCATCATGATTATTGATCTCCCTAGGTTAATCAATTGTCACAAATTGGGTCAAACCAAGTCAACTTGGTCATTTGACCAAGTCAACCACTTAACCCATATGAACCCAAACTAGCCAAATTGCAACTTAAGCCAAATCCTTGAAACCAATGATTCATAGCAAATCAAAATCAATATTTGAATATGACTTGACCTTCAATTGAGTCAAACCAAACCCAATTGGCCCTCTGACCAAGTTGACCCAAATTGACCTAAAAGACCAAATTGGGTCAAATCAAAATATAAACCAAATTAATTGTAACCAATGGCTCAAGTTCATTAAAAAATTGATTGTTAAACTTGACTAAAGCCATGATTGGACAATTGAACCCAATTGACCTACTTAACCTAAATTGACCTAAAGGTTCAAGTTGGCCTAAATCAAATCCAAATTAATTGAAGCCAAAGCCTACAATCATCTTCAATTGGTCAATTAAACTCTAACTAACACCCAACTCAAACTAATTTGCCCAATTTGGTCAAATTGGTAAACTTAACTCATTTGAGCCAAATGAATTCAAATGAGCTAAAATCAAATATAAGCCAAACTAAACCAAAGAAATTGAACCAAAACATCCCAAATGATCATATGAACTTGGCCCAACCCTTATTTTGACCCAATTTGACCAATTGGTCGACACCCAACCTAATTTGACCTAAATGAGTCAAATTGAGCCAAACCTAATCAAATTAACTCCAATTGACTTAAATTTGGGCTAACCCACTTTGGCTCATTTTAAATTCCCAAATCAAATACAAATGATCATTCTACCCTTGGATCAAGGGAATCATACATAGATAAATCACCCATGTAAGTGGTCATTTCCATTCCTTGGCCATAAGGTACTCTCCCAATGGTCCACCTAGGCACCTAGGACACTACCCAACGTAACCCAAGGGGTGGTTGAGTCAACCATGACCCATGGGAGGTGAAATTACCTCACCCTCCCCATTAGAGTATTTGAAACCCATAGGACACCCATGATTCCTCTTTGGTAGCCACCTCCACACTTTCAGCAAACCAAGCTGAGCTAACTCACCTCCTCCCTGCAACCCATAACTCCCTGAGATGGCTAGACAACCATTAGAAGCCAAACTTGATCCCACTGTCCGATCAAGATGAAGCGGGGGTATAGACCCCATTGTTTCCACTCAAACAAAAAAAAAATCATTCATCAGATCTCTAGCTACCCAAGATAAGCCGTTAGAGCCATTCCTTAAGTTCTCAAGCTCATTCCTTGATAAAAAATGACAATCCCATCCATCCTGAAATATGACACTCTTTTTTCTAACCTAACTTTTCCATTTCTCCATCGAACTCAAATTAACTTTGCGCACCTTTTAGGCCTCTCGATAAAGAATGAATCATCTTCCAGCACCGAGGTGGACTTTGATCAAAGTCAAGCTCAAAATCATTGGTTTATGGCATTCAAGAACGTCAAGGAATTAATCTAATTATTGCTAAACAGGACTTCATCTCCACTAGATAAAGTTTCCTCAATCATTGAAGCTGCCGATCTTGAATTTCCATGAGGTATACTTCCAAAATAGATCCTTAGAAAAAAATGGGTTGAAGCTTTTTGCAAAAATCTTGCATCTCATGTGATCTTAACCATTGGATCCCCTCTGATCAATCTCGTGAAGGTGTGGGATCCTTTTGGAGTTTATCCAAGCTTGAGTAAGCTCAAATCAAGTGTGCAATGGTGGATGGACACCATTCTTCCTCACTCAAATGATGTTAGATGATGCACCATCCATTCTGCATGATCTGAATGAATGGTTATGATTAGATTTGCTAGATCAATCTGATTTTATCTTATTAAGTTGTGGGATTAATCAGAGTCGTTCGATCTTAGATCGAATGGTGGATGAAAGCACGTCCACCACGCCACGTAGGTGCTAAGTCGATAAGTTTTAAGTAGCATCACAACATAGAAAGCACAGCGCCACACATGGTGTCAATAGGATTTAATTAAAGCTTAATTAATTTTTTAATAGTTGAAAATTCTACAAATCATAAAAAATCATAAAAAAAAAATGCAAATAAATACTCATTTTAATGGTATTTCAAAAGAGAATTAATTAACAATGATGTTAACTAAGTTTGAATAGTAATTAAGGTTTAATTACAAAATTAATTAGCTTAATTACTCCATATTACTTGAGCAATTAATCTCAAATTTTGTGGGTTAATTTAGTAGATGACCTCTCCTCCCATGATTTTCTTGGGATTTATTGCTCACTTAATTAGAAAAATTGACTAATTAAGCCTTAACTCTTTTAAGTTAATTAATGATTTATTAATCTCATGAATAGTAAATTGGTTAATTAATTTTATTAATCATTGTTCAATAGTAAGTGAACTAAGGAATGGTTGGGACCCCTTTCCTAAGTTCATTTCACCTATTTTTAAAATGAAATTAATTAAGATTTAACTAATTAATTAAATTAGTTAATCAAATTGAAATCATAATCACATCGGCCTTAATTAATTAAATCATGGGTAGATCTTTACCATTTAATAACCTAGGAGTTTAATGAAAATATGGTTAGTCCACATGTGTGGAAAACCAAAAGAATAATAATTAAGTTAATTAATTAACTATTAATCATGAGCAAATTGCATTAGCCCTTTTATTTCTTAGGATCATTACAAGTTTATTTTCCATGCATATCATGTTGGCTCATAATTATTTAGTTAATTACTTAAGGTGACATAGGTAAGTTAATTAATTCATCTAAGGGTTCAACTTAATTAACCCATAAAATCAACTTAATTACTTTCCTTAATTAAATCAAATCACTAATGTGGAATGGGTTTAAAACAACAAGTGATGATTTCTCTTATCCTCTTTAAATCAAATTAAATCTAAAACTTTAATAAAGAAGCTTTTGTTTACTTTAAATAATCTTATCTGAGTTGATTGTCCTTAAGAACTAGTTTGGTTGAATGAATCACATGCTTATATTTGATTGTCCTCTTTCCAATCATGTTAAATTTAGTATGTCATTTGAATTCATGCATCCATCTTCTCAAAATCAAGTAAAATAAAATGTATTTCATTTATGTATGTTTGCATGTGGTTGTTTAATTGAATATATGCGTGGCTATTATCATAAATAAATCCAAATGTATTTTTCAAAGCTTATAAATGAATAATAATATGTGTTATGATGCTAGTTATAAATACATAAGAAATGCATGAGCTTATAGCTTAAGTGTATGAATGTTGAGTTCTCTTCCTCAATTCATGTATTTATATAAGATTGAATGGTAATTAGGTATATAGTAACATCCTAGGAACATGAGGTTTAGTAGCCCTAAGGAGGTCATTTGTTTACCTCACTTCCCTAGTTTAACAATGACACGTACCCATTTGATTTCATTCTTATGTATTTCAACATTATAATTTGGATAGAGCTTTAATTCATATATATAAATGATTCAATCAAAAAAATATACAATCTTTGCATGGTTTTCTTTCCCTTTTATGTATACATCCATGTGTGTAAGAAAAGAAAGTATATAGTCTGAACATCTCAGAATATGAGGCTTTAGTTAGGAGGTCATTTGATTACCTCACTTCCCTGGTTTAACAATGACATGTCTTGCCTATATCTTTGTACATGTATATGTGTATGTGATTAGTGAATGAAAATCCCATTTTACATTAAAATTTCAAGCATTCATAATTGACTAAGTGGTTGAATTAATTAGCCATATGATTTGGAGCTTATTTATACATTTATGTATACGAATTTACATATGTTTGAATGCAAATGGGTATATAGTCTGGACATCCTGAGAATATGTGGCTTTAGGTAGCTCCAAAGAGGTCATTTGATTACCTCACTTTGTTGATTTAATAATGGCACATGCCTATTTAATTTCATTCTTATGTCCTTTTTGTATAAGAATTTGGATAAAGTTTTAAATTAATATGTTTAAACAATTTAATCAAATAAAATATAAATTCTAAACATGCACATACATTCATCGTTTAAGTGTGCTAAAATTTGTTGCATGTATAGATACACTTAGGATTAAATCATATGCATGTTACATGTGATGGAAAGGAATGATTTAATATATGTCATGGTAGTAATTTAATTAAATTAATCTTAAGATGCCTTCATTTTGAATAGGATTATTTAATGAACCTAAACTTAGGATTAATTAAATCATTTAATAATCCATTCACTAAAGAGAACTAAATCAAATTAATATACTTTAAAAGTGACTTAAGGTAGGGATGAAAGAGGTGAATCTTCTTTTCCTCTCTATAACACTTAGTTGCTAAGTGTAATCAAATGAAACAAAAGAAAACACATTAAAATTCTCAAATCAGTTAAACTACTTCAACTGAAATCAACCTTTCATGTTAAATTGAATCCTTCTACACTTAGAAAATACAATACTAATGCCTAACAAGACTTACCACACAAGCATTAATACACACATTAGAATTGAGTCACCACTTCTAGCTCTAAGTTAGGATGGTGTATGATGTGATCTATTTTTTTTTTATGATGTATTATTTTAGATTGGATGTTAGGGTATATGTTTTGTAGTCTAGACAATAGTCCAATATTAGCCTAACCATATTTTCTACATGGGATTGTGCTTAAGGGATGCTTAAAAATAAATTGCTTAAGATTATATGTATATTTAGCTAACTACTATTTTGCAGGTGTAGTTAGATTTATTTTTCCAACATAAATGTAATTTTTGCAATAGGAATTAGGATTAGTTCTATGGGAGATTAGGATGAGCAGTGGTCAAAAGGCTTCATCCTGGGGTGCCTTGTGATGCCTTTGAAGTAAGCACCATCCAAATCTAAGGAGGGACCAAATCAAAAATGGAGATATGAAGAAAGAAGACCCCCATAGCATTTAATGCAATTATGATTATTCTTTCATATTCGAGGTTGTATAAGAGTAGAGCTGCCACCCATATTTTCTCTCGGAAGGTACCAATCGACCGGCCTTTTTTATTCTTTTATGATAGTTTATATAATTATTTTGATGTTATGTTTACATTGTGCATTAGGATGGTATACTTTTCATAGTTTCTTAAATGATTGATGCTTTAATGTGTGGCTTAGATATGATTAGGCTCTTAGGTTAAAAATAAATTTTTTCTACCCAATCACTCATAACTAAATATTAAACAACATAACCTCATCATAAAGCCTAATACATAAATAAGATAATTAAATGATTTTGCAACCCCTTAGTTGTATGTTTCACATCATGCATGCATATTCTTTCTCTGAACATGAATGATCTCCATCCTTGCATGATAAAGGAATGCTTGACCTTGAGCATCCCTTGTGGTAGAGAACACTTTCGATTTGACCCATAACCTATTTCATAATGCATTTAGGCATAACAAATCCTAAAGCCTCTGTCAAAATAATAAATAAAATGAAATAAAATTTGATGCATCTATAGATTAAGTCATATGCTCATACCACTCATGCTCTAGTCTCTTAGGGAGTGTGTTTAGGACTTTAGTCTCTTTTTATTTAAATAACTGCATTAGCTATCTTGTAATTCATAAGATTGAACTGCATGGTTTTAAAATGGTAGTAGGAGTTAGCTTGCGGTCACTCCAAGCGGTTATAAGTCCAGAAGTCGACAATTTATTCTCTCTTATGGAGGTAAATCTTTATGTCCACCTGCTTAGATTTAGTCATGCTTTAGCTACTAAAGGTTCAGATTTAGATTCAGTAGCTATTTTTTTTTTTGAGCATAAATCCTCACCTCTTAGGCATTCCCACAACCTTGTGTTGGTGGATTATAAGCCTTAGTAATCTAATTTTTTCAACTCAAAACATATAATCTCCTCAACTTCAAAATTATAAAGCCCAACCATAGATGATTGGAAATCACTACCTAGTATCACTTGATTACCTTATCTAAGAAATTAATTTTACTTTGTGTATTTTAGGTTTCTATGATTTTTTCTGTGTGCATTTTCATTTTGGTACATTTTTTTAGTGGTTTCACTCTCTTGTCTGGTTTGTATTTTAATACTTGGGAGATCTCCTTGAGGTAGTGGATGGCTATTTAGCCTCTTTTATTGGAGAGGTGTTCTCTTTCATTGAATATTTTATTTAGGGATCTAAATGTCAATAGTTTCTTCATGTGCTAACTTGATATTGTGATGGCCACTTTTTTGGTTATGCCTTTATGTGCTTTTGGCTTTTCCCCTTACTTAATTGGTCTTGGTTTTTCCTCTAGTTTTGGGTGGCTATTTCCTTACATAGGGATGAATTTCTGTAGCTATTTTTGTTCCTGGTGGGTTCTGTTGTTTTCTACTACCCTCTACATGGCAATCTTGGGTGGTTATTATTTGATGGCTATCATCTTTCATTCTTGAGTTTTCTGGGTTTGGTGATTTTATGTCTGATGAGGTCTTGTCCTTTTCCACCACTCTAGTTTTTTTTTGGTTGGGTGGTTCTCCCAGCTATGGCTTTTGTCATTGGTGATTACCATTTGTTTCTTGGTTATTTTGGGTGGCTTCCTCTAGTTGTCACTATGCATGTCTTTCTCTATGTTGGGATTCCCTTTGAGGTTATTTCCTTATCGAGTTGGTTCATCTCTTTGTTAATTGGATGGTTGATCTTGTGGGTGGGTTTGGTTATTGTGTCGGTTGGTTTGGTTGGTTTTCTTTTTTGGTGTTCTTTCGATCCATATTAGCCTTTTGAAATGGCTTTTCTTTGTTCTGGTTTTGGCCTTATGGTGGCTAGGTGCTGTTGTTTTCTAGTGGCTATCTTACTATTCTTGATGGAGGAGTGATTGCCTTTTATTACCGCTATCTGGTTGGATTGGTGGTTTGTTAGTGTTGGCCTTGACCTTTAATCTGAATTGTTGGTTTCTGGTGTTAGTAGTTACTATTTTGGTCTTGGGTTGTTGCTTGTGGTTGGTGACTTTAGTGGGTTTGGTTCTTATCCATGGTGGGTTTATGGTGATTTCTTTAACCGCTCTTTCATTTCTACTATGGTGATTTTGTTGATGCTACTCATGGTGGCCTTTAGTTGTTTATGGGCCCTTTTCTCATTGCTTGTTACTGTACTAGAGAATTGTTGACTTTCACTCTTTGGAGGATTTAATTAATGGGTAATGATGGTGGATGATTTTCAATTATCTTTGGTAGTAGATATGTGATAACCCTTCATTTGAAGTCCGGATACATTTGTGGTTGCTCAAGATGTAGGTGACTATGCCTCCTTATTAGAAATTTTATCTTTTATTGTTCTTCTATTATGCTAAAGCTTGATTTCTCTATATAATTACTATTTCTAGTTGTAGATTCTTTTACATGTTCTTACAATTTTGGATCCTTGATGTGGATTGTTCAACTCTCAAAAGACTTTGACTCTAGTAGTGGGCTTTCTGATCGTCGTTTCCTATGCTTCTTATTTATTTTAGTCTTTTATTGCTTTTATTTAGTTTCTTTGGATTAGATAGGGATATTTTTCTCCCAAGCTAAATGTAAATGGAATTATTCCCTCTTAAGGACCTTGTACTCCTTTCTTTGTGGCAATAAAATTCTCCTTGTGGGTTTCCTTAAAACCCTAAACCATAAACCCTAAACCCTAAACCATAAATCCCAAAATCTTAAACCTTAACAAGAAACCCTAAACAAAGCCTGCACCCTAAAAAGCTAAGACCTAAACCTAAACTAAATAAAACCTAAAAATAAAATAAATAGAAAACCTAAACCAAAATAAAATATATAAAATAAAATAAAATAAACACCTAAACATAAAGGAAAATAAAATAAAAAATAAAAACTAAGCTAAAATAAAATAAATAAAAACCTAAACTAAACTAAAAAATAAAAAACCAAAATATAACAATAATTAAACTAAAATAAACCTTAAATAAAAACTAAATAAAACCTAAACCTAAAAAATAAACCTAAAAATAAAACCTAAAAATAAATAAAAAATAAAACCTAAACCCTAAACTTAAAAAAAACCTAAACCTAAAATAAACAAAATAAAATAAACCTAAACCTAAAATAAAATAAACTAAACTAAGATAAATAAAACCTAAAACTAAACCTAAATCCTAGACTAAATAAAATAAAATAAACTAAAAATATACCTAAAATAAAAAATAAAACCTAAAAATAAACCTAAAATAAAAACGTAAAACCTAAACCTAAAAAAATAAAATAAAAACCTAAACCAAAACGTAAAAAAAAATTTAAACTTAAAAGACAAATAAAAAAAACTATGCTAAAAAATAAACATAAACCTGAATCTAAACCTAAAAAATAAAGTAAAATGAATAACCTAAACTAAATTAAATAAACTAAATTAAATAAAAAAATAAACTTAAATAAAATAAAAAATAAAATAAACTAAAATAAATAAAAATAAACTAAATAAACCTAAACCTACAAATTTACTTAAATTTTTTTTGAAAAACCCTAATCCTAAAATAAACCCTAAATCCTAAACCCTAAACCCTAAAAAACCTTAAACCCTAAAAACCTAAACCCTAAACCCTAAACACTAAATCCTAAACCCTAAAAAACCATAAAACCTAAACCCTAAACCCTAAACTAACCCTAAACCTTAAACCCTAAACCCTAAACCCTACAACCCTAAACCTAAACCCTAAACCCTAAACCCAAAACCATAAACCCTAAACACTAAACCCTAAACCCTAAACTTTAAACCCTAAACCCTAAACCTTAAACCATAAACCCTAAACCCTTAAAACCCTAAACCCAAAAGCCTAAATAATAAACCTTAAACCCTAAACCCTAATGATGTAGAACATCATGAGGATCAACAAATTAAAGCCCAAGGCCCATTTACAAAATCTCGAGCTAATCATGAGGATCAACAAATTAAAGCCCAAGGCCCATTTACAACATCTCAAGCTAATCATGAGGATCAACAAATTAGAGCCCAAGGCCCATTTACAAGATCTCAAGCTAGAGCCCAAGAAAATTCAAGAAAGAAGTACTTAGCCCATTACCCTAAGGCCCATTTTATGATTTCATCTTTTTTTATTTATGCAATTTTTAATTTTCTTCTAGAAACTCCATGTTTGAAATTTTGCATTTAAAAATTCAAAGCATGACATGTGAGGTGGTTGAATCCACATAAAATAATAGCATGAAATGGGTGGATGGCATATAATAATGAGGCAATTTATTGCTTCACATTAATGTGGCCACCCACCTTTTCCATGTTTTGAATTCTTTTCTTTGAAAGATGCATGTAATGGCTATAAATAGCCCCTCTTATTAGAATGAAGGAGATCTTTTGGCAATTACAAATTTTTGAGTTATTCTTGTGGTTTGAGAGCTTGGTGGCCAAACCTTGGCAATCCTAAGTGGGTGCGCTAGTTATCCAACATATCTTCTTTCTTCACCTCTAATACCCACGTTCTCTCAATCCACACAAAAGAAAGAATGTCCACCTCCATCAAATTTGGTGTCAGAGCGAAGCCTGAAAGGAGCAAATTTGGTCAAAAGTTTGCTTCAACAAAGGGAGCAACTCAAGTGGTGGACTTCTCTTCAAACTTGTGAGTTTTCTTGCACTTGTGACGTTAATTAATTTTCTTTTATATGATAGTTTAGTAGCTTGGAAAGATATATATTGTTTGCAAGTTTATGGTGATAGCATAAAATTTCAATTGGTAAGCTCCATTATATATTTAGCCATTTTCCAATTGTGTGAATGTGCACCTCCCCTCCCTCCAAAAAAAAAAAAGAAAAAAAATTAAGAGAGTACCTTGGTGAGGTAGTTCATCACCCAAAGAAACCTAGCCATTAGTGCAAATCAAAATCTAATTATTGCTTTGTTATCTTTGTTATTGTTTATGGTTAATTTTAGTTTTTTGATTAACTTATGATATCTTGCTTTCTTAAAAGAAAAAAAGAGGTTTGATAAATTTGAGTATTTTATTTCATTGCATTAAAATATATATATATAAAAGAAAATATGCATGAATAATAATATAAGTGTTAAACTTGGTGATTTTGGAAGCTAAATAGAACTTTGTCAAAAGACCTAAACTGCCTAAGGAGAGCTTGGGATTTAAGTGGTCTTGTACGCCTCCTCACCGGAAGTTCTCTTAGCTTAAAATTTTGCTTTGATTGCACAATTATATTATACTTATTTATTATTTTTTTCATTTTTTTCATTGGTCCCTTTTCATATATCTTTTTTTTCTTCCTTAAAAAAAAATCTCATGGCACCAAAATCTATCTCTCAAGATCAAGTTGAAAATTTGACTAGATTAGTTGATGCCTTAGATCTTAGGATCCAAGACAATGAACTAAAAACTCAACAAATATTAGAAGAAAGTAAGAATCAAATGCAAGAACTTAAATACAAATGCAAACTCTTTAGTTCATCTACAAAATAATAGAGTACCAACTCCTCCTCCAATACCTACTCAAACTGCTAATAGGGATAGATGAAGAAGATTCATATCCAAACCATGAAAAATCAACCACTAAAGACAATAATTAAATGGTGGAAGGGGAGAAACTTATTTTAAACTAAACTCTAAACCATCTCAAAAATTAAAAGCCCCAACTTATGATGGTAAACATGATCCAAATAAATTTCTAGTTCAAATGGATGACTGATTGGTAAGATTACCAAAGGATTACTTTTGCTAAAATGAAATTGATAGGGCATGCTAAAATTTATTGGACAAATACTTTAGCTAAAACAAAGATTAAACCTCACTTGGATAAAATAAAGAAAATGTTAAAGCAAAAAGTACTATCCTAAATAAAACCATAGCCAATTAAACTAGATAAGGTAATTATCTTAAAATACTAACACTAAGATCTAGTTTCTAGAAATGAACTATAATGATTGGCAAATAATAAATTTTATTGGACTTAATAAATTAAAATAAGTTGAATTATTTGACAATAAAAAGCATTTCATTATGCATTATAAACAATAAAAAGAAATCACCTCCCTAAAATTAAAAGTCAAACCTTCCATTTCATCCAATAGATCTAAACTAAACCTATCCAAACCCCATCCCCTTGCCTAAAACTTCAATTAAAGCTCTAAGAACATAAAGTAATATGTTTTAAATGTCATAAAAAGGTCATATGCAAAAAATCAATGTAAAGCTCAAATCTTATTTTAGAAAAGTAAAATCTAATAGATGATAATCTAAAGAAGTTTATGATGACACCCCATTATCTATGAAGAATAATAATAAACCCTCATGTTAATGTGATGAGATGTCTAAATAATAAAACCTAAGAAAGAAAGAACATTTTAAATGTATGTTTTGTAATGAAAAGAGATGCAAGTTATAGATGGAGGAGTGCTATGAATGTCATTTCAACACATACCTTAACTTGAGCCAACTTAAAATAACCTCACCATGAACCATTTCATGTTAGTTGGGTAAATCATACATCTCTTCCCATCACCAATTTTAGTTCCTATTAAAATAAGAGGATCAAATTTGGTGTGATGTTCTCCCTACATATTTTCTTAATACCCTATAAAATATGAATGTTATTCACTATGGTAAAAATACTTATGTTTTAAACATAATAATAAACTATTAAACTCCTACCAATAAAGTAAAAAAAACCTCCATAACACCAATAAAAACAACTTACTTGAAACCTAAGCTCTAAAGAAAATGCCAAACTTCAATAATTATCATAAAAATCTACTAAACCTATCTAAAACTAAAACACCTACTCTTTCTCCTTTGACCCCAAAGATAAAATAATAGGTTTTGGCACTTTATGAAAGAATTTTTGATCCATTTCTTCTTCACATATTACATATAAAAAACTAAAAATATGAGACTAATACCTATCTCTTCTCTTCTTTCTAATTTTAAAATATTGCACCTAATGAGCTTCATGAGCTACCTCCTCTAAAGACATAAAGTTCTTACCTAAATTCCTAATCTTCCACATTATAATGAACCCTAGCATGTTGAGATTAAAAAATAAATTATTAAGAAATTTTATTCAAGAGAGTCTTAGCCTCCTCATTATTAACTAAACAAAGATAACATCTAATGTGTGTTGATAAAATAATAAATAAAATTGCTATCAAATAAATTCCCATTAGATGGTATGTTAGATTTAATCAAAATTTTTTTCAAAGAAATCTAAAAAGTGGATATCATCAAATATTAGATCAAAATAAACTTTAAGACTGATGGACTTTATGAATGGCTTGTCATGCCCTTACTTTCAAATGCTCATAATATTTATGAGATTAATGAATATTGTTCTAAACCATATATAGGTAAATTTTGGTGGTGTATTTTGATATTCTATTTTAGTCCAAGTAAAATAACATCTACAACACCTAAAAAAAGTCTAACTACTTAGATAAGAGAAATTATACATTAATTTAAAAAGTGTCTTTTGCAAAATGAGGTAATCTTTTAGGTTTTATTATATCCACTATTGGGCTTAAACCTGATCCTTCTAAAGTAAAGCAATAGAACCACCTAAAAGTTTTACTAAAGTAAGCTTCCATGGTTTAGAATTTTTTATTGAGATTTATTAAAATTTTAGTACCATTGTTGCTAAACGATATACTAAAATTAGATAAATTTTGTTGGACTTCTAATGCACAAAAGGCCTTAGAGCAAATTAAAGTTCTTATCACTTATAAACCAATCCTTAGGCTATTTTTCTAAAGCCTAAACATGTGATGCTTAAATAAAATTTTAAGTCAAGAGAATCATCCTAGCATTCTTTAAAAAAATTAAATGAAGCTAAACAAATATTCCACATGATAGAGTTTTACTAATTCAATCCTAAGGCATAAAACCTATCTCTTACATAGAATTTATACTTAAATTTAAAAATTCATTAATACTAACGAAAAGGCATGCAAAATGGGTTGAATTTTACAAGACTACTCTTTTGTTCTAAAGCATAAGAATAATACCTATGCTTTATCCTGGTAAACCTAATGATTTCCTCTAAATTAAATCCTATTTGATAAATTAAAGATGATTATATTGTGTACTAACTTTCACCTAACTTATCTAACACCTAGATAAACCAATTACTTACAAACATTCTTGATAACAAATGGATATTTATATAAAGTAAAACAATTATGCATTCCCATCTTCTCTAAAATTACTTATCACCGAAAGCTACATAGTGTATGGTCATTTTGGAAAGGATAAAATTATTAGAAAATAGATTTTATTGGCCTTCATTAAAATGAGATGTTCAAAATTAGTGGCTTAATGTTTAATTTGTAAATAGGCTAAAACTATCAAACAAATACAAAAACCTACCCTAGATAAGCCTAAGACCTATCAGATTTTATTCTAATTACCTAGATACTGACATGATAGTATTTTTTGTTGTAATAGGTTCTCAAAATGGTTCATTACCTTGTTCAAAACAAATGATGCTTCTTATAGCCAAATTATAAGGAAATAAAACCCATGGTCTTTTAACCATTGTTTCCTAAAATGTTATATTTTAAAACATTATAAATTATTAACCAAAATTCTCTTCCGCTTTCACCCACAAACTAATGGATAAACCTAAGTAAATAATCATACCTAAAATAGATGTTTTAGGTAAAAGTTTAAAAATAAAAAATTTGCCTATAATATATATAAACTATAAAAAATCACCATTTGAGATATTTATGGTCAAACCAAAACCTAATAAACCTATCTCATGTATTTTAATTCTCATAAATATAAAGCCTCCATGAAGATATAAAAATGTAATGATAATAAAAATCATAATCGTTCAACTAAAAGAATATAAAGAAGGTGATTAAAATAAAGCATTATCAAACTACTAAATATAAGAAATTACATGCAGCTTGTCCATTTAAAATTCTAAAATAACTAATGCTTTTCACCTTGATTTGCCTCTAGTTCATTCATCCAAAATATTAAATATATAAAATTCCTCCACTTGTTCGCTTAACTAAATGGAGATATAATCCTAAGCTCTTCCTTTGAAGTTGACTATATTATAAAGCACCCATTAAACCTTCTAAACATCTTTTCTAGTTATGGAAGAATAAACCACCTAAGACACATAACTAATTTGGAGACTTAGAAATAAGACTTCTATTTCAACTCTAAGTTCCTATAAAATGTAACATCAAATCAACAAATTAAACCCAACCCATTTATAAAATCTCAAGCTAATCAGGATCAACAAATTAAAGCCCAAGGCCCATTTACAAAATCTCAAGAATCATGATCAACAAATAGAGCCCAAACCCATTTAAAGATCTAAGCTAACCCTAAAAATTCAAGAAAGAAGAAGACTTAGCCCATTACTAAGGCATTTTATGATTTCATCTTTTTTATTTAAAATTTAATTTTCTTCTAGAAACTCCATGTTTGAAATTTTGCATTTAAAAATTCAAAGCATGACATTGGTTAATCCACATAAATAATATAAATAAAATAGGATGGCATAAAATAATGAGACAATTTATTGCATCACATTAATGTGGCCACCCACCTTTCCCTCCATGTTTTGAATTCTCTTTGAAAGATGCTTGTAATGGCTATAAATACTCTTATTAATGAAGGAGATCTCATAAAGAGTTATTCTAAAACTAATCCTACTTATCCAACATATCTTCTTCCTTCACTCCAATACCCACGCCTCTAATCTCTCAAAAGAAAAACTCCCACCTCCATCACCTAATCCCTAAACACTAAACCCTAAACTAACCCAAAACCTTAACCCTAAACCCTAAAACCCTAAACCTTAAACCTTAAACTAAGCCTAAAACCTCAAAACCCTAAACCTTAAAGTCTAAACCCTAAACCCTAAACCCTAAACTAACCCTATACCCTAACCTAACCTTATACCTAAACCAAATAAAATAAATAAATAAACACTAAACCCTAAAATAAACCTAAATATAAACCCTAAATAAAAACCTAAACTAAAAAATAAATAAACCATAAAATAAAAATAAATAAATACCTAATGTAAAATAAAAATAAAAAAAAACTTAAAATAAAATAAATAAAAAACTAAATCAAAACCTAAACCTAAAAAATAAACCTAAGAAAAAAACCTAAACTCTAAACTAAAAAAAACCCTAAACCTAAATTAAAAATAAAATAAATAAAATAAAGTAAACCTAAACCTAAACTAAAATAAACTCAACTTAAATAAAGAAAATCTAAACTAAAAAAATAAACTAAACCTAAACTAAACCTAAACTAAATAAAATAAAATAAACTAAAATAAACCTAATCTAAATATAAAACCTAAAATAAACCTAAAATAATAAACTAAAACCTAAACCTAAAAAAATAAAATAAAAACATAAACCTAAAAAATAAAATAAAAATAAAACTCAACTAAAAAAATTACCTAAACCTAAAAAAAAACTAAAATAAATAAACTAAACTAAATAAAAATAAAAAATAAACCTAAATAAAAATAAAAAATAAAATAAACTCAAATAAATAAAAATACACTAAATAATCCTAAACCTTTCGATTTAATTACTTTTAAAAAGAACTCTAAAACCTTAACCCTAAACCCAAAACCCTAAAACTAACCCTAAACCTACATCCCTAAACCCTAAATCCTAAACCCTAAAACCCTAAACCCTAAACCCCAAACCCTAAACCTAAACCTAAATATCTAAACCTAAACACTAAACCCTAAACTAAACCCTAAGAATTGGCATAACCTTGAACAAGAACATCACCGCCAACTAGGCTCTAGATCGATGGTAGGCGGTGGAGGCTAAGTAGTGTGGGATCTAGGTGGATATGGAGGTGGTGGTCAGAGCGGTGGTTGTTATGGAGGTGGGAGGAGCAACATAGGTTACAACTGTGGTGGTGGAAGAGGAAGAGATTAGGGATATGATGGAGAATCCCACTACCGAGAGGGGGGTCTGGGAATTGGAGAACCAAGAATGATCCAAGCTGTTTATGGAATTATTTCTTTATAGTAAAGAGATTCTACTTATCTAGGGTTTTGATTTATATGTTCATTTTTGATCTATGTCACCGCTTGTGTCTTATAAAACTTTGTGTGCTACTTTATTGATGAAATTGAAAAGAAGAAATGTTGAATCTAAATTTGTTCTATAAAAAAAAACTTAAACCCTAAACCCTAAACTATAAACTAAAACTTAAACCCTAAACTTAAAACATAAATCGTAAACCCTAAACCCCAAAACCATCAACATAAACCCTAAAACCTAACACTAAACAAAACCTAAACCTAAACCCTAAACTAAACCTTAAAACCTAAACCCTAAAACCCTAACTAAACCCTAAAACTAACTATAAACCTAAACCTAAACCCTAAACCCTAAAACCAACCAAAACCCTAAACTTAAACCCTAAACTCTAATAAACCCCAAACCCCAAACTAAACCCTAAACCCTAAACCCTAAACTAACCCTAAACTAACCCCAAACCTAACCCAAATGCTAAACCTAAATTGAATAAAGATGTCATTAGGAAAAGATCTAAAGAATGACCTAATCCTAACATATTTATGGTTAAAGAAAATGTTTTCAAGAGACTTTCCTTGACTATTAGAGATTTGAAACCCTAAATCATATTATAATACCATATAATATAATATATAATGTAGCATCATATATTTGAGCATGTAGTGATATGCTTTTGGATGTTATAAGATGTTTTGAAATGTTTTAGTATATTATGGTATTATGCTATAGTCTATATAATATAAATCATAAAAATATTGATTTAATAAATCAAATGATGAAATTTTTAAATTTGAAGTGGAATTAGGTTGTAGTACCAAATGTGTACACTACTTGTAGTCTAAAAAAGTAAGATTTTATGTTCAAAATAAATATTATATGTTGTAGCATAGTATAGCATCATATATCATAACATATTTTTCTACAAAATTTAAATTCTTTTAGTATTTTATAATCATGCAACGAGCTACACTAGCATTATTTATAAAAAATGTTGATTTAGACTTTAAAATGGTAGAATTTGGCAAATTCATAATTGGTAGAGCATGGTATCATAATATATCATTTCAATTTAAAATATGTAAGTGATAAACTAAAATATATAGTTTTTATTATTCAGACTAATTTTATGATTTTTTATCTTAAGCAATCCCTTGTGATGTGATATGCAATATAATATAATGTAATATTTATAGTGTATAATATAGGATGCCATAACATAGTGTAGCATCATGCATTATAACATACTATTGTGTATTACTACTTATTTAGCCTATTTTAGTTTGTTATAGTATGATGTAGTAGAGTTTGTTCGTATAATTCATAAAAATATAAATTTATATGAGATGATGGGATTTGGCCAAATTAAGGTAAGCTTTAGGGAACATCATTGGGTGTGCTATGGTGTGTCATTTAATAAAAGAATGGAATTTTGCATTCAAAATAAATGTTCATTTTTCAACCAAATTTTATAAATTTTTTCTTAAAGTGATTCATTTTAAGGTGCAATGTAACATGATATATTATATGAATGCATATTAAAATATAATGTACATAACAATATAACTTCACATATATATGAATGTGGTGGTGTGTTTATAAATGTTATTGTACATTTTAGTATGTTTTACTTTTGTTATAATACATTGGGTCAAAACTCACAAAAATGTTAATTTGAAGTTTTAGATGGAAGAATTTTAAAATCATCACACACCAAGAAGCAACACCAAAATTATGCTATTTTATACCATTTCTAATAGAAAATAACAATTTTACATCCAAAATTAAACATTATTCATATTTTGAGAAAATTTTGTTATTTGTTCCTTTTAAGTGATTCTAATGAGGTGTAATGTTAGACAATATATTATATTATAGCTATTATAATATAACATCATATATTATAATATAATATAGTGTGTTAAATCACACTATAATATGTTTAGAATGATATTGTATATTGAAAACTAACAATGTTAAGATGATGTAATTTGAATGAATAAATTGTTAGGCTTTTGGTTGAAGTATTAAAGGTGTGCATAAGAGAAGAAATAAGATTTGATAAGAATTCCATGTCAAGGACATGGAGGGAGATCCTCTAGGGATCACACATGCATTGGACATGACATGTGAGGGGTCTATATTGAGGGCATAGAAGAAGAAAATTTATTGGGGATAAGGTTTGAATTTGATTTGATTTTTTGATTTGGGGAAAGAAGATCCACTAGGGATAAGAATCTATAATCCACCAGGGATTAAGATCAAATTGACTTTAATTTTTTTTATTTTAATTGATGTGTGGCATATCTACTAGAGATATGGGTTCGAGTCTATTGGAGATCAAGTATATGAACCTTCCACTAGGGAAGCAAGTTCGGGCTTTCCACTGGGGATTGGGATTTGAGTTTGATTTCATAGATTTGTTTGGGGATGTATCCGCTGGGGATAAGTGTTTGGTTGGATTTCTTTGATTTAGACTCTACTTAGGGAGTTAGTTTAATTTGGCTCCACTGGGAGGTTGGTTTTGAATTTGATTTGTTTGCTTGACTTATTTATATATGATTTGGGGCTCCATTAGGAAGAAGGGTGAGATTTAACTCCACTAGGAAAAATAAGTTTGGGTTAAATTAATCTGAGTTAATGTATGGACCTTGTCAGTGTGCAATGGACCCAATAAGAAGGGGCTATATCACTCTTACCTGTTTACAAATCCAAAGGGATAGTCTACGGAGAAGAGCTAGCCAACCTAAGGGGTTTCCTTGGTGTACTATGCTAGAAGAAGGCATAGGTAATTACATCTTCTAAAGTGAGGAACAACTGCTGGGGTGACTTGTTGGATGCACAATAAATCAAACCTGACCTAGGGTGACTACTGAGTGAATGTCACTAGGGACTTATGTCAACTCAAAAGTAGTCAAGATTAATTTTATCTTAAATTCATGTGATTTGATATGGTTTGTTTGGTTTAGTTTGATTTTGAATTGAGGAAATATTTGCTGGGCATGTGAGCTCAGTCAAATTTGATAAATTTAATTTATAAATCATGTCGGTGTGTGATGGATCCACTAAGAAGGGGCTATATTGGACTTGTGCTATCTCAGATTCATAAATCTAGAGGGATAGTCTACTGGCCGTGGGGTAGAGCTAGCCAACTTAAGGTGTTGCCTTCGGTGTGCAATGGCTATGCTAGGAAGAAGGCATAGCAAACTTACATCTGCTAAAGTAAGGCACAACCACTGGGGTGACCTGTTGGTACCACAACAAATCAAACCCGACTTAGGGGTGACTACTTAGTGAATGTTGGGGACTTATATCAACTCAAGAGTAGTCAAGTAATTCCAATAGGGAGTTTTGCTCACACTGCCCTAAAGATAAGATGTTTGCTTGGGAGTATGTACCACTAGGGGTGTCCTCCCAATCCATAAGTGAATATATATTTTGTTTATATGTTTGCATGGACCTTGTTGGTGTGCGAAGGACCACACTGAGAAGGGCTATGTTAGCCTTGACCTATCTCAAATTTATTGGACCAAGGGAGAATCTACACATCTATAGAATGGATTATCCAACAATAGGGGTGGTTACTAGGAAAGGGGAACTGTCCAATGTAATAGTAACCCGAGTAGTGTTTAAATGGGGTCACAAAGGATGTGATCCAAATACACTACCCATAAGGGAAGTGCTGCTAGAGGGCGTTATCCTAAGCCCTAAAAAAGAAAGCTTATAAGTGTACGGTGGTAAACTCAAGGAGAAAGCATAGCAAACTTACATTTTTCATGAGTGGTGTATCCGAAGGTGCAAGAACCAACCAACCTAAGGTGTATCCATCAGCATGAGTGGTTTATCTGTCAGGATAGTTAGAACCAAACAACCTAAAGTGGGCGTTAGTGTGAAATAATTAATCTGGAAAGAAAGTGTGTAGGCTATCAAATTTTTTAGTAGAACTGATCATTAGGATAGTATGTCATTGGCGGGACAGATGCTATCTATCCTAGAGCGACTACTAAGTGGGAAACCCCAAGGAAGGACTTGACCCATACATGAATCACTAAGGAGGGAAGGAGCCGCTAGGGGACTTATCCTAAACCTCAAATATACTCAACAATGCTAAGGCTAATCCAAGAAGAAAGTGTAGAGACTCACTTTTAAAGCCAACATGAGGTAGATTACGCACCATGTAGTAAAGCCTACCAAACTAACATAGCACTCATCGTGTGTAGTGGCAAGTAAGGAAGGAAAGCATAGTATACTTACATCATCCAAAGCAAGAAGACCAGGGTGACACACTAGTGGTAGACGTCTCCCCAGAGCCATTGAGTGAGTGTCATTGGGAGTGTTATCTCAACTTAGAGTAGCCCAAGATAAAATATATGTATTTGTTTATATGTTTTTGTGTAGTTTGTATTTGTATTATGTCAATGAAGGATAGGATGTCATTCAGGTTCCTTACACCTACCCTAAAGACATCATGGAGGATTGGCAAACAAGAAAACTTTCAATAATGAAGAGATTGAATTTGAAATGAAATTTTCATTGATGATAATTATTTCAAACATATTTATAATATTTCTTTAAGTAGCTCATTGATTGGAAGCAATGGGCTCTCCTTATGATTAATAAGTCGATAAGATCCTCCATGGTAGGCCTTCTATGGAAAAAAGGGCCTTCCCAAGTGGGTTCAAACTTGCCTCCCATCTACATGCAACAATCTCCTTAGAATAAAATAAGCTCTCCTACTTGAAAAGCTCTAAAAAGGACCAACTTGTTGTCAGCTTGAATCATTTTAGCTTTGTACAACTCAAGGTTTTGGCATGCCTGCAAGTGCTCTCCTCCAAACCTTTGAGCTCTTTTAATCGTAACTTGGCATTCGGCTTTGTTTTGATCTTGCTACCCACAGTTATCCTTAGTGATGGGAGTTGGACTTCTAATGGTAGAACAGCTTCAAACCCATACACTAAGGAGAAAAGAGTAGGGAGTTTTATATGGTGCGGTAGGCCCACAAGGCTTCAACTAAGCTCATGCCACTATCGCTATTATTAGTGGATTCTTTAGTATTTGGATGAGAGTTTTATTGAAGGCTTCTACTTGCTCATTTTCCCCAGGTAGTTGATGGTAGAATATCTCCATTCTATGTTGTGTCTCCGCAAAAGTTATTGATCTGTTCTTGAATAAATACCATTATCAATATAGGCTCTCTCAACTTATATGATATGGTTCCAAAAAATTAGAGCACATCGAGTTGTGACCACTCAGTGGAATCACCTTCTCCCATTTAATTAGTAGTAGCTAAGATGAACCCATGACCCTGTGGAAGGAGGATCAATTATAACCACTATGTCTTCAACACTCAAAATGTCCATGAGGCCAATGTAAGATGTAGAATGTTGTGGTTGGTGTAGACCACACCATGTATTTGACATTGGTGGCATCGCCTATATATCCATGCAATCTTTGATCATCGATGGCTAGTAGTATCCTAGTCTCTTGTTCTTGGCTTTCATCTTCGACCGATTAGGCTCCACATAATCGAGTGTACCTGATCATGATCTTATGGGCTTCTGTCAAACAACATAACCATATATGAAAAGTCCATGGTATAAGACACCATCCACAAGAGCATAGGAAAGTGTTCTTTGCTTCATCTGATGGGCTTGGGACATCTCTTGAGGTAGTTTGCCTTTATTTTGGTAATCCATGAATTATTTCCTCTAATCTAACTCCTCATCCTTCTTGGCAATGGCAACCTCCCCTTCAAGAGAGTATTTTTTTTTATGAGTTCAATATCAATAAGGGATAAGACTTGTCTATTTTGGACCTTTATTGATATGGACTCATCCTGACATGCCAACTCTGGCAAGCTTGGCTAAAGCATAGCTATATTCTTCTCTCTCTCGAGAAATCTTATAAATGATAACCTCTATGATTGGGGCCAAGAAACCATGTTGTACTTGTGGTAGTGAGAGGGGTTTTAACCTTATAGACAATTTGGTTGATAACTAGCTAAGAATCCTAAAGATGTTGATATTCTAGATGCTTAGAGTAAACTAACCCGCAAGCAATCGAGACTCATATTTAGCTTTATTGTTGGTGCAAGGATTGGACAGATGATATGAGAATCTCATCACATCACAGTTCAGAGTTAAGAGAATTATTCCTACCCCTACCTTTCATAAAATAGTAGATTGTGGTTCTTCTCCTCTTTGAGAGGAAACCATAAAAAAGTACATCTAGCTGGAATTCTAGTATCCCTAAGTTCATGATTTATTTCATCGATCATCACTAAGTGAAGAGTCAAGGAAGTGGGTGCCGCTAGAAACTAGCGCTTATCCTTTCACCACACCGAGGGGAACGAAGGAAATGCCAAACTATGAGAGCATCATGGACCATTATGCCAACCATCTAGATAGTGTCAGCCGTATCATGAGATATTGTAGTTGATTTATCCTAGAGATCAAGTTTGCCTTATAAGAAATCATGTGGTGCTATAGCTTTTAGGATGTAAAGATTAAAGCTAGGAAATGCTTCACAGGGGTGGATAATTAGCCTTAGTAGGGATTAGATGAAGGTTGAAGTAGTAGAGTGCATCTTCCTTCCCTTTGTCATTGGCTTTGGCCAACAAAGCACTAAGGGAGTCATCTAACATAGTAGTGTAAAGTATGATTGGCTTGCTCGAGATAAGGGCTGCTAGAACCGTCAGTCTCATCAGGTAATGCTTGATGTCTTCAAAGGAATGTTCACACTTGTCATCCCACTTGAACTTGGTGTCCTTTTTGATAAGTACTGAGAATGGTTGACTTCTTCTTGTTAGGTTGCATATAAAGAATGTTAGATATGACAACCACTGTTGGAATGATCTGAGTTGAGTTAAACTTTTAGGGGGTGGCATTTCTAATATTGGCTTGATCTTCTTCAGATCGATTTCTATTCCATGGTGTCAGATAACAAACCCAAGGAATTTCCCTGAAATTACTCTCAAGTCAAAGAGATGGTCTTTTTTTTCTCTACTTTTGACCACAAGATCATCGACATAGCACTTAACTTGATGATGAATGAGTTCGATGAAGATTCGAGTCATAGCCTTTCTTGGTATGTAGCATTTTAAGGTTAAAAGGCATGACCTTATAATAATTGATTCTGATCAGAGTTCTAAAAGCAATGTTTATTTTATCTTCAAGGGCCATCTTTATTTGGTTATATCTAGATGTGCCATCCATGAAAGAGAAGACTACATGAGATGAGGAAATGTGCACCATCAACTCTAGGATTGGTAGTAAAAATTCATCTTTTGTACATGCCTTATTTAAATCCCTAAAATTGATGCATATGTTAATTTGACCAATCTTTTCTTGGGATGCTAGCTAACTAGGTAGGGTATTTTCTTCTCGATGAAGCCATCGATCAATTTCTTGACTTAAAAAGACCTATGTTATGTCTAATCGAATGCATTTAAGAGCTTGCTTGATAGGGTTAGCAGTAAGCATTATTACTAGTTTATGGAGTACTATGTCAGGAGCCAATCAAGGCATCTCTTCATAACTCCATGTAAAGCAGTCCTTAAACTTAGTCAATAGCCTAACTAAGTCATTGGTTTCAATTTCATTCAATAAAGAACTAATGTATGTCGGGCGTGGATCTTCTTCAGTTCCTAAGTTGATTTCCTTGAGCTCATCGATGGTTGACTTGATCTCTCCTTCAAACTCGGTGATGCATCTTTCTCATGTTTCTAGCATAACTATTCATATGAGTTAATATGATTTGAAAATAACCCATCAAATTTAAATGATTGGTGATGACTATGCAATAATCATCATCATCATGACTCATCGAATCCTAGTCCTGATCTTCATTAAGAGCTTTTGCATTTGTTCTTCCATATTCTTTCAGAGTAGTTTGACCTATGCTTTGACCAAGTATGTGGGATTAACCCTTTCTTTGCTAAATTATGAACACAAGGCAAGTAACAATCAAAAGGTAATTCTATTAAATCTTTATATGAATAATTCTCAAGTTCTACATCAACTTCTTGACTTGAGGATGAAGCTCCTAGAAAGAACCTCTAAGTCTTCACACTAATGGATGACTTAGGGGCTTCCTTAACTACCAAACCCTCAGCTTTTTGATATGAAAGTTAGAGCTAAGGTTTCGGACTGATGCCTAACTATTTCACATATAGACTTGGATACACTTATGCTTTGCTTTGGAGCCCGGTCTTCATCGCTATCTGGCTCAAGTGTCAACTCCAAGGGAATCTACTACTGAGAAGAGCTGGCTGGCATGCTAACCATATAAGACTCATCTTATGAATGAGATTCTAAGTCTATATGGATAGTAGGTGTACTCCTAGTAGCTGGGACATATCTTTTATTGGGTGGCCAATAAGGAGGTTTTCCACCCCTGGGACTACCTCTAAACTAGCCTCTTCCTCTATCTGATGGAGGTTAGGTAGTCCTACCCATATGTTCAAATGGAGTAATGAACTGTGAGTGGAATCAAATGTTAGGCTCCACTTCCTCCTCCAAGTCTATTTTCGCTCCCTTTTTATTTTCTCTCTTTTATTTTCTTTTCTTTTCTTTCTTCTTTTCTTTCTTTTCTATTTCTTTTTTTTTTAAACTTTGGCCAAGTTTGCAAGAATAGACTAGTTGATTTTGAGGGAGGTAGTAAGCCGCATCCTCATATATGGCGACATCATAACCTGTAAATGGCTTGAGATCTCCTCTGACATAATAAATGATCCCACCTCTCATGAACTTCATACATTGATGTAGAGAGGATGGAACTATGTTATTATCATGTATCCATGGTGTCCTAAGCAAAGCATAAACCCTAACCCTAACTAAAAACCTAAACCTAAAGTAACTAAATAAATTAAAAATAAACCTAAACCCTAAAACCTAATAAACCTAATACCTAAGACTGGGAAAATCCTTGATGGCAGGAACATCATTGTCAACTAAGCTCAGTCTAGATTTGACGATGAAGGAGAAGGCAGAGGCGGCGGTTATCATAGAGGTGGTGGGGGATCTGGAGGTGTTGGTGGATATGGAGGTGGTGGTCACAACAGTGGTGGTTATAGAAGTGGGAGGAGCGCCGAAGGTTACAAGTGTGGTGATGGCGAGAGGAGAGATCGGGATATGGTGGATCCTAAGAGAAGTCGGTAGTTCGATGGGAACTGAGAAGAATCAATCCACTACTTATGGAACTATGTCTTTATAGAGATGGTTTTAGTTATCTAGGGTTTTGATTTGCTCTATGCGTTATCATTTTTTTTGTGTCATAGAAAACATGGTATGTTACTTGGTTGATGAAATCAAAAAGAAGAAATGTTGAATCTGAATTTATTCTCTATTAAAAAAAAAAATTCAAAAATCCTAAACAATAAACTAAAACTTGAACCTTAAACCCAAAACCTAAACCCTAAACCCAAAACTCTAAACCCTAAAACCTAAAACACTAAACCCTAAACCCAAAACCCAAAACCAAAAACCCAAAACCCAAAACCCAAAACCCTAAACCATAAACCCTAAACCCTAAAAATCAAAAAATCTAAACCTAAACAAAATAAAACCTATAAATAAAATAAATAAAAAACCCTAAACCTAAATAAAATAAAATAAAATAAAATAAAAACCTAAACTAAAACCTAAAATCCAAAATAAAAACTAAACTAAAATAAACTTAATAAAAGCCTAAACTAAACTAAAAAAATAAAATAAACATAAAAATAAAATATCTAAATAAAATAAAAACTAAACGTAAAATAAAAAAAAAAACTTAAAATAAAATAAAATAAAACTAAATAAAAAAACTTAAAAAATAAACTTAAATCCTAAACTAAAAAAAAACTAAACCTAAAATATACAAAATAAAATAAACCTAAACCTAAGCTAAAATAAACTAAAACAAAAAAAATAAACCTAAACTAAAATAAAATAAACCTAAACCCTAAAATACAATAAAATAAACTAAAAATAAACCTAAACCAAAATAAAAAAATATAGCTAAAATAAACCTTAAAAAATAAAACCTAAAACCTAAACCTAAAAACAAAAATAAAAAAAAAACCTAAAATAAAAAAAATAAAACCTAAAAAATATATAAAATAAAACTAAACTAAAAAATAAACCTAAACCTAAACCCAACTTAAAATAAACTAAATAAAATATAAACTAAAATAAATAAACTAAACTAAATAAAATAAACCTAAATAAAATAAAATAAACTAAACTAAAATAAATAAAAATATAATGAAATAAACTAAATAAACTACTTTTTAATTTAAAACCCTAAACTTAAAATAAACCAACCACTAAACCCTAAACCTAAACCTCCACAAACCTAAACCCTAAACCCTAAACCTAAACCCTAAACCCACCTTCTAAACCTAACCCACTAAACTGCCCTAAACCCTACCCTAAACTCTACACCCTCAACCTAAATAACATAAATCATAAACCCCAATCCTAAACCCTACCCACCTAACCCTAAAGCTAAACACTAAACCCTAATCCAAATCCTAAACCCTTAAACCCTAAACTCTAAACTTTTTTTACTTTGTCTGGGTTATGTTTTGTTTTACTTACTTTGGTTGGCTGTGGTTGCTACTGGATACTATCTTTCTGACTGGTTGGCTTGGTTTTTTTATGGCCTGGTGGCTGTTGTCTTCTATACATTGTTACTCTGGTTGCTAGTGGATGAGATGGTTTTCGCTCTGGCTTTATTCTATTTTATGTATTGGTTGGTTTGTTAGCTCTCCTCTTAAACTCGAATTACTTTTTATTGGTCTTTCATGGTTGAATGGATGGCCTTTCTAGTGGGAACTATTATCAATTTTGGGCCTTCTTTTGGAGAATTTCCTGGCTCCTTTTCGGGGCTTGGCTCCTAGCTCCTTATTGTTTATTGTTGGATCTTTCTTTTTCCTTGATTTTGTGTTTGGTTATTCTCCTGGGATTAGCCTCTCCTGAGTGCATTTTTTGCAGCACATTTTATGTTGTTATTATGCTTCTTATCTGGTTAGTCCTTATTGCTAAGGAAGTTTAGTTTTTTGGCTAGTCCTGGCTAGCTACTATTGTTGCCTTCCTATTATTGTTGTGCTTCTTTTGGACCTCTATTGTGTGGTGCTTTGCTAGTTTTCTACTTTTCCTTGACTGTTGGGGATGCTTCCTTTGTTGGTTACTTATGATGGGATGTTCTCTCGGTGGTTGCATTATGGCTGTTTTACTTAACTAGTTTGGTTAGAGGACTTTTAGTTGTCCTTAGAATCTTAGTTGGTTGATTTTTTTCCTTGTTGTTCTTTTCTTGATTCTTGGACAATTTGCTGGAGCCTTTTGTTGTGTTGGCCAAACCTTTGTTGATCCTTTTGTTGGTCGGTGGCTGCCTTTGGCCCCTTTTGTGTGGTTATTTTATCTTATTGGTGATTTGCACTCACTGCAACTTATGTTTCCTTCAGTTGATGGTTTTATTTTTTTGAAATTTATTTGTCATTTTTGGTTGCTCACCCTAGTTTGGATTGGTGACTGCTACATGTTGGGACTTTGGCTTTAGGGCTCCTATCTTGGTTTTGTTTGTTTTTTCTATGTTAATTGGCATGGGTCTGGTGCCTACTGATGGCTGATTCTAGTTTTCCCAAGTTTAAATCTTGGATGGGTATTTGAATAATAGTTGTTGTTGGTGTTCTAACTTTATTCTAGCCTCTCTCTATGTTATTGTGATAGTCTATTATTGTTTTTTTTGTTGTTTTGGTGCTAGCTAGTTGCTGGCATGTTTCTCTTTATTTAATGGTGCAAGATCTAGAACTCTATGGATTGTTGGCCTTGGATGTTTGCTTATATCAGGTATGTTGGCTATGATGGCTTTGATGTTACTCACCTATTATCTCTGGTTGGAAGCATGACATATGATTATAACCCTTCTTTATGACATTTAGATGCTCAAATGGGTTGTTGTCCCTCAGGATGATCCTAATTGAGCCTAAGCCTTCTCATTATCAACTCTCACCTTTTTCTTTCTTTTCTTTTATTCATTTTAGCTATGACTTTTACCTTTGTAGTGTTTTGCAGCTTTCTTTTACAAGTTGGAACTTTATAGAGGGAATGGTCATCACTCAGTCAACATAAGTGCTGTTGTTGTGGATCTTGCTTATCTTACTTTCTCAAAGGAATCATAAATTGCTATTGACTCATCCTTTTACTTTTTTTTAAGATTTGTTTTAGTCTTACTCTGTGTCTTTTTCTCTTATGCTTTTTAGCTGTTGTATTTGGTCTTTTATTTTCTTTTCTTTTTCTAATGTACTCAGATGGGGGTTTAGCTCTTTAGGTTTCTTGTATCTCTGAGAGCAGTAGAATTTTAGAGCTTTACCCCTTTTAATGGCATTGTATCTTTCCCATAATGGTAATAAAATGCTAACTTTTCCCAAAAACAACCCTAAATGCTATACCCTAAAAAACTAAACCTTATAGCTTAAACCTTAAACCCAAACCCTAAACCCCAAACCCTAAATAATAAACCCAAAAACTTTAAACCCCTAAACCCTAAACTAATCCTAAAACCTAAAGCCTAAACACTAAACCCTAATCCTTAACCTTAAACCCTAACCCTAAAAACCTAAAACCTAAAACCCTAAACCTAAACCAAACCCTAAACCTAAACCCTAAACCCCAAACCTAAACCTAAACCTAAAGTAACTATATAAATTAAAAAATAAAACTAAAACCTAAAACCTAAAACTAAATCAAACCTAAACCCTAAGAATGGGTAGAACCTTGATGGGAGCATCACATGTAGGCTCCAGATCTAGCTATGGAGGCTAAGGTGGAGGTGGTTATTGCTGGTGGTGGGGGATCTAGATGTGCAGGTAGATATGGAGGTGGTGGTGGAAAGTGGTTATGGAAGCGGGAGCGATGGAGGTTAGCCATGGTGATGGTGGAGGAGATCGGGGATATAATAGTGGATCTACTACTGAGAGGCGGGGTGGTTCTAATGGGAATTAGAGAAATTGAAGAAAATAGCCAATCCAATCGATGCTTATGGAACTGTCTTTACAATAGAGATAGTTCTAGTTATCTAGGATTTTTGATTTGCTCTATGCGTGCTCATTTTTATCTATGTCATCGCTTGTGTCTTAGAAAACTTGGTGTGTGTGGTGTTTATTTTTGAGATGTGGGACACCACATTGATCTTAGGGGTTATTGAAATGATGATGACATTGACATTGGAAAGATGCACTATCTTGAAAGATAGAAATTATCACTCTATAATGGACCTAATCACCTAATAAGGACTCCTAAGGCATGATGGGTCTTTGAATGTACCAGAGATCTTTCCCCTACTTTAGATGAAAAAGTAAAGTAGCATTTATATTAAGCCAAGTTTGTCAAGTTCCCTATGGAGGCAAGCCTCTATAGTTAATTACATCCTAAGGGATGTGAATCCATTAAGAATACTCTTGATTAAAGTAATTAAAGTCTCCAAAGATTTAAGGCTACTAGAGGATTAGTAGTATTGGAAAATCAAGTGGGAAAAATCAAGGAGAAGACTTATTATCAAAGCCAAAGGAAACAAGTAGGGAATGCTCTTGATACTAGGAAACCTAGAGAATTTCAACCTATCTAATAATTGGGCTTTATAATTTTGAAATTGAAGAGAAGATCAATTTTGTTAAAGTTGACATTTCATTAGAAAGCTAGGACTTGTAATCCAATATATAAGATTGTGGAGATGCCTAAGATGTGAGGATTTATGCTTGTAGCCCAAAAGCGCCACCTTGGATCCTAAATTTAGGGAGCTTTAGCATAAAGTGCAACCTAAATCTAAGCAAAATGGGCATATGGTTTAACTCCATAAGAGAGGATAAACCACTAGCTGGACTTATGGCCATCAGTGGCTAGCTTCCTATGCTTTAAATCCATGAAGTCGATCATATGATTTGCAAGATTAGTTAGGTTGTTGTTCAATTAAAAATAAACTAAAGTCCTTAAACCCACTTCTAAAGAGACTAGAGCATGAGTGGTATGAGCATATGACTTAGTCTAGTGCAAAATCTTTACAAATTTTATTTATTTTGACACTTCATTTTGATAAAGGCTTTGGGTTTTTGATGCCTACATGCATGATGAAATAAGGTTGTTGGCTAAATTAGCAAGAAAGGGGTGTTTTCCAGCACAAAGGATACCCTCACAGGCCATGCATTCTCATATTGTGCAAAGATGGAAATCCTTTATTTTAAAGAGTGGAATAACATGATGTGCATGTTGTTGGACATTCTACATTCAGCTAAGGTGTTGCTAAATCTTTTAATTATCTTGTTTTATGTCCTAGGGTTTATGTAAGGTTATGAATTGTTTAAAACTTTTATTATGAGTTGTAGTTGGGTAGTAAGGCTAATTTTTTTTCTAAGAGTATAATAGCATTCAAGGCCACACATTCAAACATCAAACATATAAAGAAACTAAGAAAAGTATGCCATCTTAATTGCACTTTAAACACAACATCAAATAATTTTTGGTAATGCAAAAATATACGGTCGATTGGTGTCACCATACAACCGAAAGAAAATGGGTAGCTAAGCTCTACCCTTATACATATAAAGAATAATTTACAATTTACAAATGATAAATGCTATGGGGGTTCTTCAAGTGTTCATCTCTTCATGTATCTTCCTCCTTTGATTTGGTTTGCTCCACTTCAAAGGCATCACATGGCCTCGTAAGATAAAGCCTTCTAGCCAATGCTCATCCTTATCCCCCCATAGCACTAATCCTAATTTCTAATGCAAAATTACATTAGAAAAGTAAATCTAACTACACCTCAAGACAAGTGTTAGCTAAACACATATACAACCCAAGAAGTTATATTTATAATTTGGACTCAGCACCCTGCACATGGGTAACCAAGCCCATCTGTCCTAACTTAGATTATGCTTAGGGCTTAAGCTAAAAGAGAGCATTTATATTTATTTTAAGCGCCCCTTAAACATAATCCCTTACATAAAATATGATTAGGCTAATCACAACCTACCATCCAATCTGAAACATACACTAACATCTAAAAAATAATACATCATAAAACAAAACATACATCACACCATGCACCGTCTAACAAAAGGCTAGAAGTGGTGACTTAATCTAATGTGTGTATTAAGGCTTGTGTGGTATGTCTAACTAGCTTTAGAGTTAAGATTTTCTAAGTGTCAAAAAATTCAACTTAAAAGGGTGATTTCACTTCAAGTGCTTTAATTGATTTGCAAGTTTTAATTTGTGTTTTCTTTTGTTTCATATGACCTACACATAGAAACTAAGTGTTGAAAAGAGAAGAAAAGACATTGGCATTTTTCATCCCTACCTTAAAACCACATTCTAAAGCATGTTAATTTGATTTAGTTCTATTTAGTGAATGGCTTATTACACATTTTAGAGTAAGCTAAAGTTTAGGTTCTTTTTAAATAATTCTATTCACTATGAAAGGCTTCTTAAGATTAATCTAATTGAAATACTATCACATGATATATGTTAAATCATTTCTTTCAATCACATGTAACATGCATATGATTAAGTCTTAAGTTTACCTACAAATACAACATCTTTTAGCACACTTGAATGATGGATGTGAGTATGTACATTTGAAGCTTTATATTTCCATATGATTGAATTATTTTATCATATTAATTTAAGGCTCTATCTAAATTCTTATGCAAAAATACATAGGGATGAAATTAAAAGGTATGTCATTGTTAACCAAGGAAGTGAGGTAATCAAATGACCTCCTTGGGTCTAGCTAAAACCTCATATTCCGGATGTCCGGACTATATACCATTACATTCAAACCATATGTAAATTTACATGCATGAACATAAGAAAGAGAGCTCCAAATCAGATGATCAATTAATTCAATCACTTGAACAATTGCAAATGCATGTTTTTTAATAAAAGGAAGGATTACCATTCTCTAATTAAATACACACAAGTATGTATAAAAGACATAAGCAAGTACATTCCTTTGTTAAACTTGGGAAGTGAGGTAATCAAATGGCCTCCTTAAGGTTAGCTAAAGCCTCATATTCCTAGGATGTCCAAACTATATACCGCTTTTCTTAGATAAAAACACATGTATTCATAATTTGGATAATTAAAATCATGCAAAAATGATATTTAATTTGATTGAGTCATTTATGCATATGAATTAAAGCCTCATCCAATTATAGTATTGACAAACATAAGAATGAAATCAAATGGAGTACATGCCATTGTTAAACCAGAGAAGAGAGGTAATCAAATGACCACCTTGGGGCTAACTAAAGCAATACAAAAATCAATACATTTTTGGGATGTCCGACTATATACCTATTAACATTCTACTCATAAATCAATACATGAATAAAAGGAAAGGAGCTTCACTTCATACATTTAAGCTATAATTAAATGCATCTCCTATGTATTTATAACTAGCATTCATAGCATATGTAACCATTCATTTTTAAACATTGGAAAATACATTTGGATTTAATAGTGATAATAACCACACATATTATAAATCAAATCAACACATGCATCATAAAGGAAAACCATTTGACTTAATTAATTTTGAAAAGATGAATGTATGATTTCAAATGACATACAACATTTAACATGATTGGAAAGGAATGAATGAGCATAAACATGTGATTTCATTCAATCAAATCAAATAAAAGCATTTAAAGAAAACCAAGGCTTTTTAATTATCACTTTCAATTTCATATTTGATTTGGTTTGAAGAAATGAGGGAAAGTTTGTTGATCCTAACCCATTCTCATGTTTGTGATTTAATTTCATTTAATGAAAAGTAGTTAAGTTGATTTTATGGGTTAATTAGGTTATACCATGCATTAAATCCATTAATTAATTAACCCTTACCTATGTTGCCTTAATTTAATTAACCAAGTAATTATGATCCAACATGATATGTACATACATTGGAAATTAAAAATGAATTAAAGAAAGAGGACTAATGCAATTGGCAATTAATGATTAATTAAGCTAAGAAGAAATTAAGTACTTTCATGGTTTTCCCACACATGTGGGTTAACCATAATTTCCTTAAATGTCTTTAGGATACTGAGCACCTGAAGATCTATTGATGAATTGATTAATTAAGATCCATGTGATCATAGTTTCAAATTGATTGATTAAGCAATTTAATTAATTAATTAAACCATCAATCAATCCCAAATGAATTAATTTCCATTAAAGTGAAATACACTCGAGGAAAAGATTGGGAAAGATGTCCCAATATCATTCCCCATGCCCATTCACTATTTTACAATGATTAAAAAGCTTAAATAATGATTTTCTTATTTAGAATATTAGTTAATTGCTTAATTAATTAAAAAAGTACTAAGGTTAAGACAACCAATTTCTCTAATTAACCAAGCAATAAATCCCAAGAAAATTATGGGAGGAGATCATCCCATTAATCAACCTCAAAAGTTTGGGATTAATTACTTAGGTAATTATAGAGTAATTAAGCAAATTAAAATTTTCATTAAACCCAAATTAAGCCTTAATTATTGCTCAAAATTAATTGGGATCAATTTTAATTAAATCTCCTCTAAATACCTTCAAAATAAATATATACTTGCATTTTATGATTTGTCTATGATTTGTTATAATTTCCAAAGTTTCAGCTGATTTAAATGATTTTCCATGATTTTTATAAAGTCCATTAATTTATTTTAACTATTTGAACTTCAGAATGCTATATCTCCCAATCTAGAAATCCTTTTGACTTGAAATTTTTATGGTAGGCAGATTTTAAGCTCAATCTTTATTTTTGAGAATTTCAAATCAATCTGATGTGCTTTTTTAGTTTAATTAATGAAATTTGATTTTTCCTAAAACTTAAATTAAGCTCACAATATTCAATAAAATTTGGGGCTTTTGGATTCATTGGATTCCTCTCAAAAAAATAAATCCAATGAGCCTTTATTTTTAATTTTAGTTAAGTATTTTATTTTCTATGAATTTTGAAGTTTCATTTGTTTTAATTAATTTTAAAAAAGTAGAAAATTCTAATTTCTTACTTAATCAACACGTGTCTACCACTGACACGCGATAGGGATGCATGGAGATTTGGATCCTCGATCATGGATTGACATACACATAATCCACGTGATCCGCTGATCAGAGTTGCACGATCCACACGATCTGAGCCGTCTGCCTCCTTGAACAGGAGATCGGATGGCTAGTGGGCAATCTAGCGGAAGAGGTAGACAAAACACTATTTTGGGTGGATTTTATGATTCTTGTGAAAAATTAAACAAAAAACTTCATTTTAGGCTCAATTTTTCAGCAATCTTCACCTAAAATCACTCCAAATGCATGGGGATGACATAAAATAAAAATAAATGCAAGGGTAATCTAAAAGAAATTCTTAAAATTGAGTAAAAACCATCACAAACAAAAGAACCTAAGGTCGGCTATGGTTTTAAAAAATTATCTCACCAAGGATGATTTTGGTGGTGGGGGATGATCCGAGTGTGCTCTTTAGTGCAAGAAGAAGCTTTAGAATGGGTTCGAGCTCTTGCATCACTTTAGAATAATGTATCCACCAATGGCCACCATTTCTTCACTAGAATCCACTTGATTTTGATGGTTTTTGCTCAAAAACCAAGTGGGAATGGTTGGTTTGTTTGAGAGCTCTAGGAGAGTGAAATGAGTGTAAAAAGAGTTTTACCTCTATATTTGTCTCTAATGGCCAAAATCACCTCATTCATGGTGATTTTGGTTGCAAGTGAGTGTCCTTGCTTGGGGTGGTGGGATTTTCTTAAGTGGCTTAATTTGGTTGCCCAAGGCATGGGAGGTGGTCGCTATGAAGGACAACTAGGTGTCCTAGCAAAATGAGGTGGAGGTCCTTCATGCCAAGTGTTCCAATGGGGAGGTGAGGTGATTTCACCTCCCATAAGTCATGGTTGACCCAACCATCTCTAGTCGCTGGATAGTGTCCTTGGAGCCTAGGTGGACCAATGGATGAGTGTCAAGTGGCCAAGGAAGAGAAATGACCATTTACATGGGTGTTTTATCTTATGTGATACCCTTAGCCCAAGGGTAGAGTGGTCATTTGATATTGAATTTGATTTGGGAAGATTTGAAATGAGTCAAAAGTGAGTTGGACCAAATTTTATGTCATTTGGAGTTCATTTGGTTAGGTTTGGCTTAATTTGACCTAGGTCAAAATGGTTAGTTGACCAATTTGTCAAATTGGGTAAACCAAGGATTAAGTTCATATGACTATTTGGAGAGGATTGTATGCTTTGGTTTGATTTAATTTGGAATTAACGGGTTTAGTCTAATTTGACCTTTATGTCAATTTGGGTTAACTAGGGTCAACAAAATTGTGCTAGTTTGGCTCAATTGAAGGTCAAGTCATATTTAAATATTGATTTTGGGTTGATTTGAATCATTGGTTTCAATGGATTTGGCTTAGTTGCAATTTGGCTAGTTTGGGTTCATATAGGCAAAGGGTTGACTCTCAATGGGCTAGGTTGACTTGGTTTGACCCAATTTAAATCAATTGATCATCCTAGCATGATCAATAATCATGACATTAAGTTTGCATTGGCTTAATTTACTTTGATTTGGATTGAATTGGATTTTGATTCATGTAGGTTAAACTGGCCATTTTGGGTCAAGTGAATCAATTAGATTTAGTTGGCTTGACGTTGAGTTTGATTTAGTTGAGTTTATAGATTTGAGATTGATATATAAATTCAATTGTAATTTGATTCAAATGAGTTTTGATTCATTTGAATATTTCAAGTCAAAAGTAGGTTGGGTTTGACTTTGATTTTGGATGATTGAGTTCATTTATATTTGGATAGATGATTGAAGGAATGATTGATTCAAGAGAAAATCCATTGATTTTGGCTTGATTTAGATGGGTTTTGGCCAAGTTCAAGGAAATGGCTTAAAGGGTTTAAATTTTTGATTTGATTTTGGATTTGGTTTTGGCTATTTAAATTTATATTTCATTTATATTTGAGAAGATAATTGAAGGTACAATTGATTTATAAGAAAATCAATTGAGTTTGGATTGAATTGGATAGAAATTTGGCTAAGTTCATGAAGGTTGATTAAAGGGCTTGGGAAGGATTTCAAGTTTGGATTTGATCTTGGGTTTCAATCATTTGGAATTGAGTTTGGACTTGGATTTGGATTTGAAATTGAGTTTGAGGTTTGGTAGGAAATTTGGATTTGAATTGAATTTAAGAAGGTGTACATGGATTGGGTTTAGCTATAGGGTAGTGATTTTCCTAAGTCCCCAAGGCATGGCCTAATCCTATAATTAACCCTTCTAAGTCTCTAGGTTTAGTTAAGTGTTCACCTACTCTAGAAGTGTCTTATGACCAAAGAAATCTTAGTGTCTAGATGGTTCCTAGGTCTAAGAAGAGGTTGAGAACTCACTCCAAGTGAGGTCAACAAGGACCCCAATAGTGTGGTGTAACTAACAAGGCACACCACACGCATTATCAAGATGATCAACAACATCCAAAAGACGCAAACACTAACAAAAATGATCTATACCTAAACCTAAGGTAGATAGAATCATGATCTTAATAAAGCAACTTTTTTATGCCAAGGAATAGCTATGGAATCTACGGGGATTGAGTATGTGAACCTTCCACTGTGAAGTGTGTTCAAACTATCCTCTGGGATATTTGATTTGATTGTGAATATGATTTGTTTGGGTGTATCCACCGGGGATAAGAATCTACTGCTAAATTGGGAATGTGAGCCTTCCATTGTAAGGTTTGAAGCATATGGGGATAAGAGTTTGATGGTATTTATGGTTCCATTAGGGAGATTAATTTGATTTGTCACTAAGAAGAAGTTTGGTTTGTTCAAAATGTTTTAATTGACTCTATTAGGGAAAGTTGGTTTTGGAATTTAGCTTATTATGGACCATGTCAATGTGTGATGGACCCACTTAGGGGTATGTCACCCTTGACCTATCTCAAATTTACAAATCAGGGATAGTCTACTGGTAGGACTATCCAACCTAAAGGTGTGCAATGGTTGTACTTAGGAAGAAAGCATAGTAGACTTACATCTTCTAAAGTAGGGATAAACCATTGGGGTGATCTATTGGATCCGCAACAAATCAAACCTGACTTAGGGGCTACTACTGAGTGAATGCTACTAGGGGACTTATGTCAACTCAAAAGTAGTTAAGATTAATTTCATTGATTTATTTTAATTTGATTTTGTTTGTTTTCATTTATTTTAATTTGATTTGGTTTGTTTTCATTTGTTTTAATTTCATTTGATGGATCATGTCAAAGCGATGGACTAGAAGGCTCTTCGCCTTCTCATTTATTGATCCAAAGGGGTAGTTTATTAAGGGTAGACTATCAACCTAAGGGTGCCTTTGTACAACGCTTTGCTGGATAAAGCATAACAAACTTACATCTTTAAAGCAAGGAACAATCACAGGGTGACCCTTGGATGCAATAAATTAAACTCAGGGCTGCCCATCGGTGTAATGCCGCTTTGGAAAGAATGTGTAGCAGACTTACACCTTCCAAAGCCAGGACAATAGCCGGGGTAACCTGTTGGTGGCATAATAGATTGAATCTGACTTAAGAGCGACTATTGTGAGAGTGCCATGGAGAACTTATCTCAACTCATGAGTAGTCAGGCTATTCATATAGGGAGTTTCGACACGCCCAAAAAGATAGGATGCCTACTTGGGAAAGGTGCTGGGGCATTAATTCTAATCCACAAGAAAATATATATATATATATATATATATATATATATATATATATATATATATATATATATATATATATATATATTTGTTTGTTTATTTATTATTGTGGACCTCAAGGACCACCAAGGGACTATGTCGGCCAAGACCTATCTTAGATTTACTAGACCAAGGGAGAATCTATGCATCTACGAAACAAAATCTCCAACCACAGGGGTGGTTGCTAGGAAAGGGGGATTGTCCAATCCCGTAGTAACCCATATAGTGTGAAATGAGGTCGCAAAGGATGTGATCCAAATAGAGTGCCCATGTGGGAGGTGCATTATCCTGACTAAATAAGAAGCTTGTAGGTTTATGGTGGCCAACTCAAAGAGAAAGCGTAGTAGACTTACATCTACCATGAGTGGTGTATCCACCGGGTGGGTCACTCTCAGCATAGTGAAACCAACCAATCTAAGGTTCTCGTTGGTGTATGATAATCAGTCTAGGAAGAAGGCATGTAGACTTATATCTCCCTAAAGTGGAACTGATTGTTGGGATAGTCTGTCATCAGCTTGATAGGTGTTATCCAACTTAGGGCTACCCATTAGTGTACAACGACTGTACTTAAGAAGAAAGAATAGAAAACTTACATCTTCTAAAGCGAGGAACAACTGCTGGGTGACCCATTATTGGCACAACAAGTTGAACCCAACCTAAGGGTGACTACTAAGTAGGGAGTCACAAAGAAGGACTAGACCCAGACTTGAAGTAGTCAAGAAGAAAGGTGTCACTGGGGGCCTTACCCTAATCCACTACTTGACCAAGTTAGTTCATGATAGCTACTCCAATAAGAAAGCGTATAATAGACATATATCCTATTTAATGAAGCCAACATGAAGGTAGCTTGTTGACTGTATCATAAGGCCTACCATGCTAACAAGGCACTCATCGGTGTGTAATGGCCAAGTCAGGGAGGAAAGCGTAGTAGACTTACATTCTCCTAAATAATGGACCACTAGGGTGACGCACTAGAGAGGTAGCACGTCAGCCCAACTTAAAGCATCTAATCAGTGAGTGTCACAGGGGGCATTATCCCACATCAATGTAGCTTGAGATAAAAGATGTGTATGTGTGTTTGTTAGATATACTCAACCAAGTCAGTTCGTGATGGCTAGTTTACAAAGAAGGCATAAGAGACTTACATCTTCTTAAATGGAGCCAACATGAGGGTAGCTTACCAATAGCATAGTAAGGCATACCATGCTAACAAGGTGTTCATTAGTGTGTAGCAGTTAAGTCAACAAGGAAAGCATAGCAGACTTACATCCTCCTAAATAAGGGACCACTGGGGTGATTCACTACCAGGGTAACACATCAGCCTGACCTAGAGCAGCTAATAAGTAAGGGCCACAAGGGGAATTATCCCACATCAAAGTAGCTCAAGACAAAAGATGTGCATTTATTCATGTGTTTATGTTGTATTGATGAAGGATAGGATGCCGCTTGGGTTCCTTACACCTATCCTAAACACATCAAGATGAAATGAGGGGCAATGTGACTACTAAGAAAGGATGTCGCTCCGGTTCTCTTACACCTAACTTAGTTATACTAGTCGAAATAAGATGCCTCTTGGGTTCTCTTGCACCTATCCTCATAGCACCAGAGAATCGTGTGTAGTTTGGGTTTATGTTGATAAAGGATAGGATGCTACTTGGGTTATCATACACATATCCTAAACACGTCATGGCAGATTTGCAAATAAGCAAATAATGCTTCCAATGAAGAAGGGATTTGATGAATGGAAAGATAGGATTTTTATTGATGATAATTATTTTTAAATATTATTTTAAGGATAGTTTTCTTTAAATAGAGCATTGATTGGAAGCATTGGGCACTCCCTATCATAGTGGTTTAAACTACTTTCCATCCTTGAAGCACCAAGGTAGGCCTTTCAACTATCAAAATTAGAATCTTGATTTAAAATTTTTGAGATAGACTAACTTTGAAAGAGTTTAAATCATCTATATTCAACATTAATTGAAATCTTGTTAAGTAGAATGTTGAGCATCTCTAATGTCACTTTAATTTCAATTATCCCAAGATGCTTTACTACAAGAAACTCCCCAAAGTCATCCTAATTGTATTCTTTAGGGGATTCGACTTCAAGTTGTAGTGTCATAACCAATCGAAGACAACTACTCAGATCTTAAAGATGGTCTTCCATTTTCTTTAACCTTGGTGATAAGAGAAAGACTTTTTTTTATGATTTTTCTATGATTTGTTATAATTTTCCAAAGTTTCAGCTGATTTAAATGATTTTCCATGATTTTTATAATTTCCATTAATTTATTTTAACTATTTGAACTTCATAATGTAATATCTCCCAATCTAGAAATCCTTTTAACTTGAAATTTGTATGGTAGGAAGATTTTAATCTCACTTTTAATATCCAAAAATTTTAAATCAATCGATGTGTCAATTTAATTGAAATTTGATTTTTCCTAAAACTTAAATTAAGCTCAAAATATTTAGTGAAATTTGGGGCTTTTGGATTCATTGATTCATCTCAAAAAAAATTTAATGAGCCATTATTTGCAATTTTAGTCAAGAATTTTATTTTTATGAATTTTGATGTTTCAAGTGTTTTTAATTAATTTTTAAAGCCAAAAAATCCTAATATCTTACTTAACCCAGCGGCGCGCTGGACCATGCAAGGCCATCACATCATGCGGATCGGTGCCACATCAATAGATGAGCGAGAATACAGACAAGGATACGCAAATCAAATCTGACCATCTGATCATGGATTAGACGATCCAGATCAATATGCATGATCCAAGTGATCTGAACTGCATGATCCACTGATTAGCCACATGATTTATGCGATCTAAGACGTTTACCTCCTTGAACGAGAGTTCTGATGGCTAGCAAGAAATCTGATGGAAGAGGCGAAAGGGACATTATTTCTAGCAAAATTTTTGTGATTCTTGGGAAAAATTGAATGAAAAATGTCATTTTAAGCTCGATTTCGTAGCAATCTTCATTGGAAATCACTCAAAAGGTGTGGGGATGATGTAAAATAAAAAAAAAAATGCAAGGGTAATCTAAAATAAATTCCTAAATTCAAGAAAAAACTATCACAAACAAAAGAACCAAAGGCCGGCTATGATTCTTGAAAATTATCTCACTAAGAAAGATTTTCTGTGGCAGTGATGATCCAAGCATGCTCCTAAGTGCAAGACGAATCTTCAAAATTGGTTCAGGCTCTTGCTTCACTTCGGAATAATGTATCCACTAATGGCCGCTGCTTCTTCATCAAAATCCACTTGATTTTGATGGCTTTTGCTTAAAAACTAAGTGTGAATAGTTGTTGGTTGATTTGGAAGCTCTAAGAGAGTGAAATGAGTGTGTGCAGAAGAGTTTTTCCTCTCTATTTTCTATCTCCTTGTTCACGGTGATTTTTTGCTCCAAGTGGGTGTCCTTGGCTTGGGGTGGTTAGAATTCTTCTTAGGTGGCTTAATTTGGTTTGCCAAGGCATGGGAGGTGGTTGTTATGAAGGATAATGGGTGTCCTAGCAATGGGAAGTGGAGGTCGTTCATGCCAAGTGTTCCAATGGGTGAGGGGAGGTGAAATCAGCTCCCCATTAGTCATTGCTGACCCAACTACCTCTTGGGTTAGGTTGGACTATGTCCTTGGAGCCTAGGTGGAACAATTAATGAGTGCCAAGTAGCCAAGGAAGAGAAAAGACCATTCACATAGGTTTTTTATCTTATGTGATACCCTTAGCCTAAGGGTAGAGTGATGATTTGGCATTAAAGTTGATTTCGGTAGATTTGAAATGAGTCAAAAGTGAGTTGGACCAAATTTCATGTCATTTGGAGTTCATTTGGTAAGGTTTGGTACAATTTGACCCATTTGGGTCAAATTAGCTTGACATGGGTTAGGCTAACCAATTGGTCAAATTGGGTCAACCAAGGGTTATGTTAAGTTCATATGACTATTTGGAGAGGATTGTATGCTTTGGTTTGATTTAATTTTGATTTAATTTAGGTTTAGTCTAATTTGACCCCCTTAGGTCAATTTGGGTCAACTTGGGTCAAGAGGGAAATTGGGCTAGGTTTGGCTCAATTGAAGGTCTAGACATGTTTAAATGTTGATTTTGGGTTGATTTGAATCATTAGTTTTGATGGATTTCTCTTAGGTTGTAATTTGACTAGTTTGGGTTCATATAGGGTTAAGGGTTGACTTGGTCAACATATTAGGTTGACTTGGTTTTACCCAATTTATATCATTTGCTCATCCTAGGGTGATCAACAATCATGATATGAAGTTTGGAATGGCTTAATTCACTCTGATTTGGATTGAATTGGATTTTGGTTCATGTAGGTCAAATTGGCCACTTTGGGTCAATTGAATCAATTAGATTTAGTTGGCTTGATTTAGTTGAGTTTATATATAGATTTGAAATTGATATATAAATTCAATTACAATTGGTTTGGATTCAAATGAATTTTGGTTCATTTGAATATTTCAAGTCAAATGGGCTATGTTGGGTTTGACTTGGGTTGATTTTTTTTGACCTGATTATAGGATTTATTTATATTTGGATACATGATTGAAGGACGATTGATTCAAGAGAAAATCCATTGATTTTGGCTTGATTTAGATGGGTTTTGGCCAAGTTCTAGGAAATGGCTTAAAGGGTTTAAATTGGTTTTTGATTTGATTTTTGATTTTGTATTGGCTATTTGAATTTATATTTCATCTATATTTCAATAATTGAAGGTACAATTGATTTATAAGAAAATCAAATGAGTTTGGATTGAAATGGATGGAATATTGGTTATATTTTTGAAGGTTGATTAAAAGGCTTATGAAGGATTTCAAGTTTGGATTTGAACTTGGGTTTCAATCATTTGGAATTGAGTTTGGACTTGAATTTACATTTGAAATTGAGTTTGAGGTTTGGTTTGAAATTTGGATTTAAATTGAATTTAAGAAATTGTACAGGCATTTGGTTTAGGCTATAGGGTAGGTGATTTTCCTACGTCTCTATGGCATGACCTAATCCTATGATTAACCCTTCTAAGTCTCTAGGCTTAGATCAAGTGTTCACATAATCTCTAGAAGTGTCTTATGACTAAGAAAACCTTAGTGTCTAGACGGTTCATAGGTCTAAGAAGAGGAGGTTGAGAACTCACTCCAAAAGTGAGGACAACAGTGTGTTACTTGGTTAATGAAATCGAAAAGAAGAAATGTTGAATCTGAATTTATTCTCAGTTAAAAAAAAATCAAAAACCCAAAACCTTAAAGTAAAACATGAACCCTAAACCTAAAAACTAAACTTATTTTATTTTATTTTATTTTATATTTTTGTTTCAATTTTTTTATTTTTATTTAATTTAGTTTATTTATTTTAGTTTATGTTTTTAATTTTAGTTTATTTTTTAGGTTTAGTTTTCGATTTATGTTTATTTTAAGTTTAGTTTTATTTTTTTTTTTGTTTTTACGATTTAAGTTCTATTTTTTATTTTTAAGTCTAGGTTTAGGTTTTTATTTTATTTTTTTAGGTTTAGGTTTATGCTTATTTTTAGGTTTTATGTTTTGGTTTAGGTTTATATTTATTTTAAGTTTATTTTATTTTATTTAGTCTAGGTTTAGGTTTATTATTTTATTTAGGTTTAGGTTTTATTTATTTTAGTTTAGGTTTATTTTATTTTATTTTAGGTTTAGGTTTGTTTAGTTTAAGGTTTAGGTTTTATTTCTTATTTATTTTTAGGTCTAAGTTTAGGGTTTTGGGTTTTGGCTATTAGGATTTAGGGTTTAGGGTTTAAGGTTGGTTTAAGGGTTTATGATTTAGGGGTAGGGCTTTTTTATATTAATTTTTAAAATTTTTTTTTTAAATTAAGTAAGATAGTAAGTTTAGGCTTATTTAGTTTAATTTTTGTATATTTTAGTTTATTTTATTTTTAATTTTTATTTAAGTTTATTTTATTTTTTATTTAGTTTAATAGGTTTTATCTAGTTTATTTTAGGTTTAGTTTATTTTGTAGTTTAGTTTTATTTTATTTTTGATTCTTTAGTTTAGGTTTTATATTTTATTTTTATGTTTAGGTTTAAGTTTTTTATTTTAGGTATAATTTTAAGTTTATTTTAGGTTTTTTTTATTTTTTAGTTTTAGGTTTAGGTTAATTTTAGTTTATTTTATTTTATTTTGGGTTTAAGATCTTTTAATTTAGGGTTTTAGTTTTTTTTTATTTAGTTTTAGGTTTATTTTTAGGTTTAGGTTTTATTTAATTTTATTTTATTTTATTTTAGGTTTATTTTTATTTTAGGTTTAGTTTTACTTTAGTTAGGTTTTAAAATTCTAATTTAGTCCAGGTTTTATTTATTTTATTTTAGTTTAGTTTTAAATTTTTTATTTTCTTTTTTTTAGTTTAGGTTTAGTTTAGGTTTAGTTTTATTTTATTTATATTATTATTTTGAGTAAGGTTTCTTTATTTATTTTATTTTAGATTTTATTTAGTTTAGCTTTTAGTTTTTTTGGCTTTTTTGGGTTTAGGGTTTAGGGTTTAAGGTTACTTTAAGTTTCAAGAGTGATTAGTTTTTTAGGTTTAGGGTTTAGGGTTTAGGGTTTATATTTTAGGGTTTAGGCTTAGGGTTTAGGATTTTAGGGTTTAAGGTTTATAGTTTAGGGTTTAGGGTTTAAGGATTAATATTTTTAGGGTTTAGGGTATAGGTTTTAGGTTTAGGGTTTAGGTTTTAGTTTAGGGTTTAGGATTTTTGGCTTTTTGTTTAACATATAACAAATTCAGATTCAACATTTCTTCTTTTCAATTTCATCAACCAAGTAACACACCAAGTTTTCTAAGACAAAAGCGACAACATTGACAAAAAATGGGCACGCATAGAGCAAATCAAAATCTTTAGATAACTAGAACCATCTCTACTATAAAGACATGGTTCCATAAACAATAGATTGGATCGACCATTCATTAGTTTCTTCAGTTCCCATCAGAACCACCCAAGCTTCTTGAGTAGCAAGATCCATCATCATATCCTCAATCTCTCCCTTTCCATTGCCACGGCTATAACCTCTATCGCTCCACCCGCCAGCATAACCTCCACCTCCATATCCACCAACACCTCTAGATCCCCCACCACCACTGTGATAACAGCCGCCTCCACCTTAGGGTTTTTTATTCTTAGGGTTATTTTATTTTTTTAATTTAGTTTAGCTTTATATTTATTTTATTATAGTTTATTTATATTAGGTTTAGGTTAATGTTTATTTTATTTATTATTTTATGTTTAGCTTTTATTTAATTTTAGGTTTTGTTTTTTTAGGTTTTAGGTTAGGGTTTTATGGAGGGTTTTTGGTTTAGGTCTTGTGGTGTTTAGAGAGTTTTGGCTTTAGGTTTAGGGTATGGAGTGGGCAGTCTTTGGGGTTTTAGGTTTAGGGTTTGGCCTTAGGGTTTATGGTTAGTTTAGTTTAGTGGCCCAGGGTTTTAGAGCCCAGGGTCAGCCCAGGTCCACCATCCAGCTGGGTGGAGGTTTATGGCTTAGTCTGCTGGTAGAGCCTTAAGTGAGTTTAGGACTATTAATTTTAGGATTTAGGCGTGTTTAGGGTTTAGGATTTAGGGTTTAGTGCCTGGTTTAGGGTTATTTTAAAAGCAAACCCAGACTAGATTTATTTTATTTATTATCTTATTTATTTTATTTTTAATTTTATTTAAGCCTTTTAGGTGTGTGATTTAAGGTTAGGTTTAAGTCAAATTTAGGCACAGTGGCTTTAGGGTTTAGAGTTTAAACTTTAGGGTTTAGGTTTAGTTTAGGGCCCAGGTTTAGGGTTTACAGGCCTAGTTTTAGGCCTGTGGCCTGGGTAGAGTGGCTCAGGAGTGAGGTTTAGGGTCAGTTTATTTTAGTTTAGGGTTTATATTTAGCCATGACTAGAGAGTACAGGCGGATTTAGAGTGGCTCAGGTCAAGCTAGATGTCAGGTTGGGTAAATTTGTTTAGGATCTTGATTGGCCTGGTAGAAAGTAGGATTTAAGGTAGACAGGAGGTGGTAGAGTTACTTTAGGATTTAGGGTTTAGGGTTTAGGGTCAGAAGTGGTTTAGGATTTAAGGTTTATGTTGTGATGGTTTAGTGTAGGATTAGGTGATTTTAGGGTTTATGGAGTTAGCTTTATTTTATTTTAAATTTTTATTTTTTATTTATTATTATTTTATCCTATTTATTTTATTTATTTTATTTTGGTTTATTTTAATTTTTATTTAGCTTAGTTTATTTATTTTAGGTTTATTTATTTTAGTTTAGGTTTCAATTTTAGTTTTTTAGGTTTAGGTTTAGATTTATGTTTATTTTTTAGTTAAGTTTTATTTTTATCTTATTTTTTAGGTTTAGGTTTTATTTTTTTTATTTTTACGTTTATATTTAGGTTTAGGTTTTTATTTATTTTTTTAGGTTTAGGTTTCAAGTTTTTATTTTAAGTTTATTTTTAGGTTTTATTTTTAAGTTTAGGTTTAAGTTTATTTTTTCTTTATTTTATTTTATTTAGGTTAGGTTTAGGTTTTATTTATTTTAGTTTAAGTTTAGGTTTATTTTATTTTTATTTTAGGTTTAGGTTTTTTTTTTTAGTTTAGGGTTTAGGTTTTATTTTAATTTATTTTTAGGTTTATTTTTTAGGTTTAGATTTTTATTTAGTTTTTATTTTATTTTATTTTAGATTTATTTTATTTTTCTTTTAGGTTTAGTTTTTATTTTATTTAGGTGTTTTATTTTCTAATTTAGCTTAGGTTTTTATTTATTTTATTTTAGTTTTAGTTATTATTTTTATTTTATTTTCCTTTAGGTTTAGGTTTAGGTTTAGGTTTGGTTTTAGGTTTAAGTTTAATTCAACATTTCTTATTTATTATTAATTTTTATGTTTTGGTAGGTTGTTTGGGGAGGGGTTTAGGGTTTAGGGGTTGGGTTTTAGGTTTAGTGCTTAGGGCTTAGCTTTAGGGTTTAGGGTTTAAGGTTTAGGGTTTAGGGTTTAGGGTTTAGGTTAAAGGTTTAAGGTTTAGGGTGTTTTGCTTTTTTTTAATGGAGAATAAATTTAGATTCGATATTTCTTCTTTTTGATTTCATCAACCAAGTAACACACCAAGTTTTCTAAGAAATAAATGACAATAAAGATCATAAATGGTCACTCATAGAGCAAATCAAAAACTCTTTATAACTAGAACCATCTATACTGTAAAGACAAGGTTCCATAAACAACAGATCAGATAGGCCATTCTTCAGTTTCTTCAACTCCCATCAGAACCACCCTGGCCTCTCGAGTAGCAGGATCGATCATCATATCCCTGATCTCTCACCCTGCCACCACAACGATTATAACATTTGTCGCTCCTCTCGCCTCCATAACCACCACTGCTCTAACTACCACTTCCATATCCACCAAAACCTATAGATCCCCACCACTCCCGCACCCTCCATCGCTAGATTTAGAATGAGAACTGATGGTGATGTTCCCCAAGGTTACCATTCTTATCTTGGGTTTAGGTTTAGGTTTATTAGGTTTTATGTTTAGGTTTATTTTAAATTTATTTTTACTTTAGGTTAAGTTTAGGGTTTGGGGTTTAGGTATAAGGTTAAGGTTTATAGTTTAGATGGTTTAGGGTTTTAGGGTTTATGCTTAGGATTTTATGGTTTAGAATAAGAGTTTAGGGTTTAGGGTTTAGGGTTTATGGTTGAATGGTTTAGGATTTAGGTTTTAGTGTTATTAAAGACTTTAGGGTTTAAAGTTTAGTGGGTTTAGGGCAAGAGTTTAGGGTAGAAGTTGCACAGACTTAGGCAGAGGGTGTAGTCAGTTTAGGTTTAGGTTTAGGTTGATTAGCCTGGGTTTAGGTTTAAGGTTTAGGTTTTATTTTATTTTATTTATTTTATTTTAGGTTTATTTTATTTTTATTTTACACTTAGTTTCTATTTTATTTTAGTTTTTTTAGGTTTACTTATTTTAGTTTAGTTTAGGTTTATATTTATTTTATTTTAATTTATTATTATTATTTATATGGGTCTGTGTTTAGGTTTTTTTTAAAAAAAATTATAAACTAGTAGGTTTAAATTTATTAAGTTTATTTAGTTTATTTTATATATTTTAGTTTATTTTATTTTTTATGTTTTAGGTTTATTTTTATTTTTATTTAGTTTAGTTAATTTATTTTAGGTTTTTTAATTTTAGTTTATTTTTTAAGTTTAAGTTTAGGTTTTGGTTTATTTTCTAGTTTAATTTTATTTTTATTTTATTTTTTAGGTTTATGTTTTATTTTTTATTATTAGGTTTAGGTTTAGGTTTTTATTTTATTTTTTTAGGTTTAGGTTTTAGGTTCTTATTTTATGTTTATTTTGAAGTTTTATTTTCTAGGTCAGGCTTAAGTTTATTTTTAGTTTATTTTATTTTATTTAGTTTAGGTTTAGGTTTATGTTTTATTTATTTTAGTTTAGTTTATTATAGTTTTGTTTTAGGTTTATTTTTTTTTGTTTATTTTATTTTTATTTTAAGTTTTGGTTTTTTTTTTAGTTTAAGGTTTAGGTTCTATTTTTTATTTAATTTTTAGATTATTTTTTAAGTTCAGGTTTTTATCTAATTTCTATTTTATTTTATCTCAGGTTTATTTTATTTTTATTTTAGGTTTAGTTTTTAATTTATTTAGGTTGTTTATTTCTAGTTTTTTTATTTTGTTTTAGTTTAGTTTTTATTTTTTATTTCATTTTATTTTTAGGTTTAGGTTTTTATTTTATTTTGTTTATCCTTTTTATTTAGGTTTAAGTTTTAAGGTTTATGATTTAGGGTTTAAGGTTTAGGGTTTATGGTTTTTTAGGGTTTAGGGTTTAGTTTTTAGGGTTTAGGTTTTTGTGGTTTAGGGTTTAGTTTAGTTAGGTTTAGGTTTAGGGTTTGGTTTTAGTTTAGTTTTAGGGTTTTTTAGGAGTTTAGGGTTTAGGGTTTAGGGTTTATGGTTTAGGGTTTAGGGATTATGGTTTAGGGTTTAGGGTTATTAAGGGGTTTTGTTTTGGAAAGTTATAATTTTATTATCGTAAAAGGAAAAGATACAATGTCCTTAAAAGTGCCAAAGTTCTAAAATTTTATAGCTCTCAGAGCTACAAGAAACCTAATGAGCTAAACCCCCATCTTAGTCCATTAGAAAAAGAAAAGAAAAAAAGAGGAAATACAACAACTAAAAAAAGCATAAGAGAAAAGACAGTAAGGCTAAAAATCAAAAATAGAAAAGGATAAGTTATAGCTCATGATTCTTTTGAGAAAGTAAGATAAGATCCATAGCAACAACACTTGGCTTCACTAAGTAATGACCATTCCCTCTATAAAGTTGCAACCTGTAAAAGAAATATGCAAAACACTACAAAGGCAAAAGTCATAGCTAAAAAGGATAAGGATAAAAAGTGGAAAAGGAGAGAACTGAGAATGATAGGGCTCAGGCTCAGTTAGGGTCATCTCAAATGTCAACAATACTTATGAGCATCCAAACATCATAAACAAGGGTTACAATTAATGCTACCAACCAGAGAGCAATGCCATCATAGCCAGCATACCATATACAAGCAAACATCCAAGGCCAACAGTCTGTAGAGTTCCAGATACTACACTATTAAACAAAGAGTAATCGGCCAATAACTAGCTAGCAACCAAACCACCAAACAAAAATGACAATAAACTAATCACAATAACCCAGAGAGAAGCTAGAACAAAGTCAGAACACCAACAATAACCATTATCCAAATACCCATCCAAGCTCAAAGTAAAAAACCGTAACTGCACATCGCAGCACCGACCAATGCGAATTAACATAGAAATAGCCAACCAAACCAAGATAGGAGCCCTCAAGCCAAAGTCCCAACAAGTAGCAGTCACCAAGCTAAACCAAGGTGAGCAACCATAAATGACTAAATAGCTTAGAAATGAAACCATCAATTGAAGGAAACATAAGTCATAAAGCAAATCACAAGACAAAATAGCCACAAAAGGTGGCCAAAAGCCACCAACCACGAAATGAAAAGTCCAATCCAAAAGGATCAACAAAGGTTCAAGCACAAAGAAAAGGCTCCAACAAATTGTCCAAGAAGAAGGAAAAGACCAACAAGGAAAAAGAAATCAACCAACCAAGATTCCAAGGATGACTAAAACTCCTCCAACCAAACCAGCTAAGTAAAACAGCCATAAGTCAACCACTAGAGAATAACCCATCATAATTAACCATTAAAGGAAGCACCCCTAATAGCCAATGAAGAGCATAAAACCAACAAAGCACCTCACAAAAGAGGTCCAAAAGAAGCATAGCCACCATAGAAAGGCAACAACCAAAGATTAAGCTAAAAAAACCCAACTTCCCAAGAACAAAGACTAACTGACAGAAGCATAATAATAACACAAAATGTGCAAACAACATACCGAGTAGAGGTAATTGAGAATAACCAAACACAAAACCAAGCCAAAAGAAGTATCCAGCAACAAACAACAACGAACTAGGAGGCAACCCCCAAAAAAGCAAGCATGTAATTCTCCAAAAGAAAGCTCAGAAAGGCAACAACCAATAGTAGTTCCAACTAGGATGGCCACCCATCCAATCATGAAAAACTAGTAAAAGTTAATTCGAGTTCAAGAGGAGTGCCAACAAACAAACTAGTGCAGAAAATTGAATAAAGCCAAAGCAAAAACTATCTCATCCACCAGCAACCGGAGTAACAAGGCAGAGAAGACAATAGCCACCAAGTTAGCAATATAAGCCAACCCAGTCGAAAGACAAGAACCAAGTAGCAAACCATTTGCCAACAAAAGTAAAAGGTTAAAAAAACATAACCAGCCTTAGCCAAAAAAGCAAAAATAAGTCTGTAGGGTTTGGTTTAGGGCTAGGGATTGATTTTAGTGGATTAGGGTTTTAGCTTTAGGTCTATAGTATCCATGGTCTGGCTGGCCTAATGGCTCAGTGCAGTGGGTTATGTCTGGTTTAGTATTTAGGTGGCTCAGTTAGGCTCAGTGGCCTGGGGCCTATGGCTCAGGTGTGGCCTCAGTATTTAGTAGCCTTATGGGTCTTTTCATGGTCTATGGTCTTCATGGTTCTGGCCTTAATAGCCTAAGTTTTCAGGTGCTCGTGGCCAGTAATTATTAGGCTCACTATGGCTCAGTATTTGTTTAAAAGCAAACAAAGCAGGTTTAGGTTTAGTATTCTTTATCTATTTTATCTTTTATTTACATTTATTTTTATTTATCTAGGTTTTCTTTTATTAATTAGCCCAGGGTCTTTATGTGTATTCTTTAGTTTATTTATTTTATCTTTTAGGTTTAGTTTAATCTTTATTTCAGGCCTTTAGGTTTTATTTTACTTAGGTCAGTTTTAGTTTATCTTAGGGTTACTTTAGGCTATATTATTAGTAGTCAGTTTTCTTGGTTTATTATTTATTTATTTAGGGCTTTAGGTTTATTTATTCTTTTAGGCTAGGTTTAGGCTCATTTATCTTAGTTTAGTTTATAGGTAGGTTTATTTATTTTATTTATCTTTAGTTTAGGTTTTTTTTTAGTTTTAGTTTTAGATTTTATTTATTTTATTTTAAGTTAGTTTTATTTTAGTTTATTTTATTTTTAGGTTTATTAGTTTAGTTTTAGTTTATGTTTATTTTATTTAGTTATGTTTATTTATTTTATTTATTTAGGTTTTATTTAGCTTTTAGGTTTTTTAGGTTTTATTTAGGTGGTTAGTGTGAGGGTTTCTTTATTTTTTATTTTTGATTTTAAATCAAACTAGTAGTTTTAGGTTTATTTATTTATTAGTTTATTTTAATTTATTTTATTTATCTATATTTTATTTATTTAGGTTTATTTTATTTTATTTAGTTTTGTTTTATTTATAGTTTATTTATTTATTTAGTTTTTTATTTTTAGCTTTTAGGTTTTAGGTTTAAGTTTATTTATTTTAATTTTTTTATTTTAATTTATTTTGAGGTTAGGTTTTATTTTTATTTAGGTTAGTTTATATTTTATTATTTTCAGGTTTTGGTTCATTTAGGTTTAGTTTTAGTTTCTTTATTTTTTTTATTTTATTTATTTTTTATTTTATTTTATTTTATTTAGCTTTAGATTTTTAGGTTTTGTGGTAGGGTTTGTTATTGGGTTTGGGGTAGTTTGGGTATTTAGGTTTGGGGGGTGTGGGTGGTAGTTGGGGTTGTGTTTAGTTTTACTTTTAGTAATTTTAAAATTTTATTATTTTATTATCAAATAAGAGTTTAGTATTTTATTTATTTTATTTAGTATTTTTAATTTTATTTATTTTATTTTATTTATTTTAGTTTATTATTTATTTTAGTTTATTTATTTTATTTTATTTTTTATTATTTTTTATTTTAGGTTTAGTTTGTTTTTTTATTTTAATTTTTTTTTAGGTTTTATTTCTTATTTTTTAGGTTTATTTTAAGGTTTTATTTTTTTACTTTAGTTTAGGTTTATTTTAGTTTATTTTATTTTATAGTTTAGTTTATAGTTTAGTTTACTTTTATTTTATTTAGTTTTTTTTAGTTTCAGTTTAGTTTATTTTAGTTTAGGGTTTTAGTTTATTTTATTTTATTTTAGTTTAGATTTTTTTTTTAGTTAGTGGTTTAGTTTTATTCCTTTTATTTATTTTGTGTTTATTTTTAGGATTGATTTTATTTAGTTTTATTTTATCTTATTTTAGGTTTATTTTATTTTTTTATTTTAGATTTAGTTTTTATTTTATTTAAGTTTTTTTTAAGTTTTCAATTTAGTTTAAGATTTTATTTATTTTATATTAGTTTAGTTTTGATTTTTTTTATTTTTTTAAGGTTTGGGGTAGGGTTATTTTGGTTTAGGGTTTTTTTTTAATATTAAGTAAACTGGTAGTTTAGGTTCATTTAGTTTATTTTAGTTTTATTTTATTTTATTTTAGTTTATTTTATTTTTTTTTATTTGTATTTAGGTTTTTTTAATTTTATTTAAATTAGTTTATATATTTTAGTTTATGATTTTTAGTTTAGTTTATTTTTAAGTTTAGCTTTAGGTTTATGTTTACTTCTTAGTTTAGTTTTATTTTTATTTTATTTTTTAGGTTTAGGTTTTATTGTTTATTTTTAGGTTTAGGTTTAGGTTTTTATTTTATTTTACTTTTTTAGGTTTTTATTTTAAGTTGATTTATAGGTTTTATTGTTTTTAATTTAGGTTTAAGTTTATTTTTAGTTTATTTTATTTTATTTAGTTTAGGGTTTAGGTTTAGGTTTTATTTTTTTTATTTCAGTTTATTTTAGATTTGGTTTACATTTATTTTATTTTGTTTATTTTTGGTTTAGGTTTTTTTTAGTTTAGGGTTTAGGCTTTATTTTTTATTTTTTATAACTTTATTTTTTAGGTTTAGGTTTTTATTTAGTTTTTATTTTCTTTTCTTTTATTTTTATTTTACATTTTGTTTTTATTTTATTTAAGTTTTATATTTTTTGGTTAATTTTATTTTTTAGTTTAGTTTAGGTTTTTATATATTTTGTATTATTTATGTTTTTATTTTTTATTTTATTTTATTTTTAGGTTTAGGTTTAGGTTTAGGTTTTAGTTTAGGTTTTTAATTTTTTTAATTTTTTAATTTTATTTAGTTTTCAATTAGTTTATTTATTTTATTTTTAAGTTTTATTTAGTTTTGGTTCAGATTTTTAGGTATTCAGGGTATAGGGTTTAGGGTTTGGGGTTTAGAGTTTAGGGTTTAGGGTTTTATAGTTTAGGGTTTTGTTTTTAATTAGGGTTTTATTTTCATTTTTTTATATTTTAAATTTTCTTTTCTTTGTAAATTAAGTAAACTTCGTTTAGGTTTATTTATTTTTTATTTTTTTATTTGATTTTTTATTTTATTTAGGTTTATTTTTTATTTTTTATTTTATTTATTTATTTAGGTTTTTATTTTAGTTATTTTTTTTTTTTTTTTTTTTTTTTTTTTTTTTTTTTTTTTTTTTTTTTTTTTTTTTTTTTTTTTTTTTATTTTAGGTTTAGGTTAGGTTCATTTTAGTTTTTTTATTTTTATTTTAGGTTTAGGTTTAGGTTTTTTATTTTATTTTAGGCTTAAGTTTTAGGTTTTATTTTAGGTTTATTTAGTTTATTTTAGTTTAGGTTTAGGTTAATTTTTAGTTTAGTTTATTTTATTAGTTTACTTTATTTAGTTTAGGTTTAGGTTTAGTTTATTTTAGTTTAGGTTTAGGATTACTTTATTTTTATTTTAGGTTTAGGTTTTTTTTAGTTTAGGGCTTAAGTTTTATTTTTTATTCATTTTTAGGTTTATTTTTTAGGATTAGGTTTTTATTTAGTTTTTATTTTATTTTATTTTTATTTTATTTATGTATTTTATTTAATAGTTTAGGTTAGGATTTTATTTTTTTTATTTTAGTTTAGTTTTTATTTTCTTTTTTGGTTTAGGTTTATGTTTTGGTTTTGGTTTAAGTTTTATTTTAGGTTTTTTTTTGTTTAAGTTTTTTATTTATTTTATTTTTATTTTTTATTTAGTTTAGGTTTAGGTTTTTAGCTTTTTAGGGTTTTGGGTTTTGGGTTTAGTGTTTGAGGGTTTAAGATTTAGGGTTTTGGGTTTAGTGTTTAGGGTTAAGGTTTTAGGGTTTCAGATTTAGGGTTTAGGGTTTTAGGGTTTAGGATTTATGGTTTAGGGTTTAGGGTTTAGGTTTTAGGATTAGGGTTCAAGTTTTAGTTTTGGGTTTAGAGTTTTTTCTTAAAATAGATAATAAATTCATATTCAACATTTCTTCTTTTCGGTTTCATCAACCAAGTAACACATCAAGTTTTGTAAGACACACGAGACAACATAGATAAAAATTGAGCATGCATAGAGGAAATCCGAAACCATAAATAACTAGAATTGTTTCTACTGTAAATACATAGTTCCATATGCAGCAGATCGGATCGGTAATTCTTCAATTTCTCCAGTTCCCATCAGAACCATCCTGGCCTCTCAAGTAGCGAGATCCACCATCATATCCCCGATCTTTCCCTTACCACCACCATGCACCTTCTTCCCACCTCCATCCACATACCACCCTTGACCTCCATATCCACCGGCACCTCAGATCCCCACCACCACTATGATAACGGCCCGCATTCACCTTAGCCTCCACCACCGGATCTTGACTTTGGTTGATGGTGATGTTCTATCGTTAAGGTTACACTTCTTAAGTTTAGTTTGAGGTTAGTTTATTAGGTTTTAGGGTTTAGGTTTGATTTTATTTATTATTTTAGTTACTTAATGTTTAGGGTTTGAGGTTTAAGGTTTTATGTTTAGGGTTAGAGTTCAGGGTGTAGGATTTAGGGTTTAAAGTTTAGGGTTTAGGGTTTTAGGTTTTATTCTTTTACATTTTAAGGTTTATAGTTAGGGTTTATGGTTTAAGGTTTATTATTTAGGTTTTAGGGTTTAAAGTTTTTAGGGTTTTGGGTTTATGCTTTAGTGTTGAGGGTTTTAGCATTTAGGGTTTAAGGATTACGATTTAGGGTTTAGAGTTTTAGGGTTTAGTGTTATTTAGGATTTAGGGTTTAGGGTTTAGAGTTTAGGGGTTTTTTTGGGAGGCGGGGTGGGGGAGTTAGAATTTTATTACCATAGAAGGTAAAGACACAATGTCCTTAAAACGTGTAAAGCTCTAAAATTCTACTCCTCTCAGAGCTACAAGAAACTTAAAGAGCTAAACTCCCATCTAGGTACATTAATAAAAGAAAATCAAATAAAAGAGCAAATACAATAGCTAAAAAGGATAAGAGAAAATGACGAGTAAAACTAAAATAAATCCTAAAAATAAAAGAATTAGTGGCTGATTCATGATTTCTTTGAAAGCAAGGTCAAGATCCACTGTAGCACTTGGGTTGGTGAGTCGACCATTCCCTCTCTAAAGTTCCAATCTATAAAAGAAATCTGCAACACACTACAAAGTCAATAGTCATAGCTAAAAAGGATAAGGATAAAGAGAGGAAAAGGAGAGAGCTGAGAAAAAGAAGGCTTGAGCTCATTTAGGATCATCTCAAGAGGAAACAATACATATGAGCATCTAAAAGAAGGTTCATAAAGGCAACAACAAACACCAGTTCCCACTAAGAAGGCCACCCATCTAACCATGACAAACAAGTAAAAAGTAATTCGAGTTCAAGAGGAGAGGCAACAAACCAACTAGTGCAAAAAAAAAAATAAAGAAAAGAAATCAACTCATCCACCAACGAGTAACAAGGTAGAAGACCACTAGGCCAAAAAAATGAAACTAACCAAGATAGGAACCATGGCAACCAGAGAACTTAAAAGCTAGAGGTCAATAACAAAACCTAGCTCAAGCCAAAAAGTGAAAATAAGTTTAGGGTTTAGGGTTTAGGTTTAAGGTTTAGGTTTTAGTGTTTAAGCTTTAGGGTTTAGGGTTTAAGTGAGGTTTAGGGGCTTAGGAGAGCTTAGGAGTTTAGGGTTTATGGTTTTAGGTTTAGGGTTTAGGGTTTAGTTAGTTTAAGGTTTAGGGTTTAGAGTTTAGGGTTTTGAGTTATAGTTTATAGTTTAGGTTGTTTAGGGTTTAAGGTTTAGGGTTTAAGCAATTTAGGGTTTAGTTTAGGTTTAGAGTTTAAGGTTTAGGGTTTATAGTTTTAAGTTTAGGGTTTTAAGTTTAGGTTTTAAGTAAATGGTAGGTTTAAGTTTATTTGTTTATTTAGTTTATTTTTTATTTATTTTATTTTATTTTTATTTAGGTTTATAGTTTAGGGTTTAGGTTTAGGTTGAGGTTTAGGGTTTTAGGGTTTAGGGTTTAGGATTTAGGATTTAGGGTTTAGGGTTTAGGGTTTTATTATTTAGGGTTTAAGCGTTAGGGTTTTTTAGGGTTTAGGGTTTAGGGTTTTAGGGTTTAGGGTTTAGGATTTAGGATTTAGGGTTTAGGGTTTAGGGTTTTATTATTTAGGGTTTAAGCGTTAGGGTTTTTTAGGGTTTAGGGTTTAGGATTTAGGGTTGATTTAAGGTTTAGAGTTTTTTTTTTAATTAAGTAAATCTGTAGGTTTAAGTTTATTTAGTTTATTTTGTTTTATTTATTTAATTTAGTTTACTTTATTTTTTTATTTTTTTAGGTTTATTTTTATTTTTATTTAGTTTAGTTTATTTAATTTAGGTTTATTTATTTTAGTTTAAGTTTTTTATTTTAGTTTATTTTTTAGGTTTAAGTTTAGGTTTAGGTTTATTTTTCTTAGTTTTATTTTTATTTTATTTTTTAGGTTTAGGTTTTATTTTCTATTTTTAGGATTAGGTTTAAGTTTTTATTGTATTTTGTTAGGTTTAGGTTTTAGATTTATTTTAAGGTTTTATTTTGTAGTTTAGGTTTAGCTTTATTGTTAGTTTATTTTATTATATTTAGTTTAGGTTTAGGTTTAGGTTTAGCTTTAGGTTTTATTTATTTTAGTTTAATTTATTTTAGTTTAGGATTAGGCTTATTTTATTTTTATTTTAGGTTTAGTTTTTTTGTTTGTTTAGGGTTTATGTTTTAATTTTTATTTATTTTTAGGTTTATTTTTTAGGTTTTGGTTTTATTTAGTTTTTATTTTATTTTATATTAGTTTTATTTTATTTTGATTTTAGGTTTAGTTTTTATTTTCTCAAGGTTTTTATTTCTTTTATTTTTGTTTAGTTTTTATTTTATTATTTTATTTTCTTTTTAGGTTTAGGTTTAGGTTTAAGTTTTAGTTTAGGTTTTTATTTTATTTTGTGATTTTATTTTATTTTCGTTTATGTATGTTTATTTATTTTATTTTTAGGTTTTATTTAGTTTAGGTTAAGGTTTTTAGCTTTTTAGGGTTTAGGGTTTGGCGTTTAGTGTTTAGGGTTTTTTTCTTTTAGGGAAAGTTAGAATTTTATTACCATAAAATAAAGGATACAATGTCCTTAAAGGGGTAAAGCTCAAAGTTCTACTGCTCACAGAGCTACAAGAAACCTAATGACCTAAACCCCCATCTAAGAACAATGGAAAAAAAAATTAAAGACCAAATACAATAGCTAAAAAGCAAATAAGAAAAGACCCAAAATAAGACTAATATAACTCAAAGAAAGAAGAGTAGTGTAGCTCATGATCCCTTTGAGAAGTCGGGATAAGCAAGATCCACATTATACTTGGGTTGGAGTAAAGATCATTCCATCTATGAAGTTCCAACCTGCAAAAGATATCTGCAAAATAGTATAAAGGCAATGGTCATAGCTCAAGGGAAAAAGATAAAGTAAACAATTTAGAAAGAGCTGAGAAGAGAAGGCTCACGCTCAGTTAAGATCATGTCAAGGGGGAACAATACATATGAGCATCCAAACTTCATGGGAAGGGTTACAATAATATGCATGTTACCAACCAGAGAAGATATGATGAAACATCAAAGGCATAGCCGACATACTAAGCAACCATCAAGGAAAAATAGTCCATAGTGATCCAATTCCTACATGAGAAAAATAGCCGATACGACGGTAACCACCAACCAAAACCCACAACAAACTAATCACTTAAAGCCAACATCCTAGAAGTTACACTTGGATCAATGGCCAAGCTATAATTAACCAAGCAACTCCACTGAAGCCACCACCAATAGGAAAAGAGACACACAAAAAGGGTAGTCAGTATAAATAAGGGGAACAACACAATTGAGCAAAATAGTTCCAAAGGCAAAACAACAACCCATGACTATCTCCAGAGCACTAGAACCCCAAATCCAAATGCAAAACCTCCACCCAAACAACAATACAGTAGGAGATAAGCAGCACCAGACAGAGGAAAGCCATTCCATAGAGAGACCAAGAGGGCATCCAGAAATTACCATCAAAACCACCACCAAGGTAGCCAAAAGAATATCAAATCCACCACCACCAACAAAGAGGCAAATATCAGGAAACAAGAAGAGCCAAATAAATTAGAGGGAATCAATACCAACAGCCAACATAAATCCTAAAACACCAAGCCACAACACAAGCATCTTAGGCTAGATAGTAGCCACATAAAACCTCTCAAGCAGCCAACCTCGAACAATAAGTTCTAAAATAGGACCAAAAAACCACATTAGCTCATATCCTCCATCAACAAAACAACCAATAAAACCACCCAGGCTAGCAGCCAAAAGGATGAGCAACAAGAGAAATTAGAGCATTAGAAAAATTGACACCCAAACCATGAACAAAAACAAAGGAAAAGTAGTTGCACCTAAGAGTATACCATAAACCCAACCTGAGAACCCAACCAAAAGCACCTTAAGCAACCATCAAACATAGCCAACACATCCTCCCAGCCAACCAACCTAACCAGCCAAAATACCTAACCAGCCTAGTCAACCAACAAAACCAACTAGCAGACAAAGCCAATACAGAGCCCAAAAAAAAGGGAAAGAACAAAAGAATACAAAGCCATAACTCACCTAGAGATCTCCAAAATAACCAAGAAACAAAAAAGGTACTCACCCAGCTAGACAAAGGCCAAGGAGGACTACCCAACTACAAGCCGAAAAACTGTAAGGAAAGGAATAAGGCTAGAGGCAAACAAAACCCCTTCCAAATCCCAAAGAGCAAACAGTCACCACAAAAAAGACAACAAGAAGATAATAACCACAAAATAGCTACCACTAATCCACAAGGCAGAGGGAAAAACCAACCAGCAGAAGCCCCCAAGCCAAACCAGGAAAGGAGAACATCAACCACCAAAAAACCTAAAACTAAGCCAAGCTAAAAGTGGCCAACAACAGGCATGAAAAAATAACCACCCAAAATAAACAGGGATGGAAGAAGAAAATTGTAGCAACTAGTAGAACCAACCATTGCAGCTAAAAAAAAACCAATTGACAAAACCCAGAAACTAGAGGCAAACCCAACATCCATTAATAAAGGGGAATGCCAAAATCCACAACCAACAAAGAGTCAAAATATTACCTGTGACAAAGAAGCAAAGCATGAACAAAAGAAAACCACTAGTCAGGAGGATTGGGAAACTAATTAAAAGCACTATGACCAAAAAAAAAGTCAATCAAGTATAGAGAATGGGGTTAAGAGGAAGGTAAACTCAACAAAATGAAATGACTTGGTGAGGGAAGCACAAAATAAACAACCAAAAACTAGTTTGAATAAAACCACAATAACAAAAAATCAACAAAATATGAGAAGGTTAAAATCTGAGGTAAGGCAGTCCAGTGTTATCCAGATTGACCAGACCACGCAGATGCTTAGGTAAACTATGGTTACCAAATAAAGTGAGCATTTAATTTAATTTTTTTTATCTGAGAATATTAAGTAAAGAAGAGCATCAACTTCAATCCAAAATATTAAAGGCCTTTGCTTAAATAAATATCAATAGCTTTATTAACAGCCATGAGCTCAACAAAAATAACAGAACAAGCTTTGATGGGGTGGGAAAAAGCACAAATTATAGTACCTTTAGAATCTTTAAGAATTCCACCACAACCATATTTGTTTAGAGAAACAGAACCATCAGTATTGATCTTAATAAAATTTTCTTTAGTCTTAATCTAATGTATAATCCTAATACTCTTGTAGGAAGGATCATCATGCAAAGTGATACTCAATTTTTTAGCCACAAAGTTATAACCTCTAAAGTGAAGATTACTAATTAAATTTTCATTAAACAAAGCATGAATTTTTTATTTAGTTCTAGCAAGGAACCTTTTATGGTTCATAGCGATACCATGATGCTTAGCATAATTTCTAACCATCCAAATGAACCAAATAAGCGTAATAGCAATTAAAACATTCATATGACCTTTCATAATTTTATGGAAACAAATTTCAAGAAGTTGATATAAGGAAAGAGAGCTATTAAAATAGTTAGTGTTAAATAAATCATAATACCATATCCAAAGTTTAGAAGTAATAGCACCATTAACAAAAACATGATTAACATTTTCAATATGAAAGCATTAATAACACTTAGGAGGTAAATAAAACCCTTTAAGCTAGAGAAAGGAATCAATAGGGATGAAGTTATTCAAAATCCTCTAAGGAAAAATAGAATTAGAAATGGGAATGATATTGTTCCAAAGTTTAATGAAAACATTAGAGGTGTTGTAATAAAATTCCAAACCTCTTTAAGAGTGAAATCACTATTGTAAGAGAGCTTGAAAAGAATTTGATCCGGTTTATTAGAAAAGATAGCGATGTTGCAAAACTTGTCAAAAAAATAAATAGGATTGTCGTTCTCAAGTTCTTTTATCATTCCAATTATTATTTAGCCAAAAATAGTTAACTTTGATAGCAGTAGTAGAGTGTGTAGATAAAAGGGAGTCAATTTAGCCATTGCCAAACCAATTGTCTTGCCAAAAGAAAGAAGAACTCGAATGAATACCCCAAGATATTAAGGATTCAACAACCCATTTAATGGAGCAAATCCTTTTCCAAACCAGAGAGTCACCAACTTTATAAGCACAAGTAAGGGGTGTTTACCTTGGCAATATTTTTCCATCATAAAATTAGCCCAATCACTATCATTCTTTCTAAAATTCCACTAGATCTTATGAGAGAAGGTAGTGATAGCTTCACGAATAGGTTTACGACAAAGACCACCTTCACCCAAAGGACCATAGCATTAGCATTATGCGTTCTCTTAATATAATTATTGGACCACCAAAGAAATTTATTAAACAGCGACCAATTAGAGGGAGAATTAGTGAGAATAATAGTTTGAATCAAATAAAGAGGCATAGAATTGAGTGCTTTTAAGATTAGTAAACTGCCATAGGAGAAAGTAAATAGAATTCCCAAACATAAATTTTATTTAAAAGTTGTTGAATTAACTCATCAAAAAGGTGGGATCATTTTGGACCTTTAAAAAAAGGAGCAACCAAGTACTTTAGAGGTAAGTGTTGATGTTTAAAATTAGTGATATGCAAGATTTTATTGATTTTATTATTGGAGATACTTGAAAAAGTAATAAAACAGCTTTTTTTTATCATTGATAAAAAGGCCACTTTCTCTACCAAATTTATTTAAAAAAATCTTGAGGTTCTTGATATGATGAATAAAAGCTTGCAAAAATAATAAAATTATTTGCAAAGCTTAAGTGGGAAATAGGAAGACCACCAAAAGTTTTGTAGTACATACTATGATTATTTAAGAATAACTCATTGATGCTCCTAGATAAGTACTCAACAGCAATAATAAATAAAGTAGGACATAAAGGATCCCCTTATCTTATGCCATGAGAAGAAGAAAGATGCCTAAAGCTTCCACATTAATAAAATAGAGAACTAGGCATTATTAATATAAATTTTAATAAGAAAAAATAAATTTAGTAGAAAACCCAAATAAATTCAGAATATGGAAAAGGAAATCCCAAGAGAAATTATCAAAAGCTTTTGTAAAATCTACTTTGAAAAGAATGTTTCCACATCTAGTCTTAGCATCTAAATCATGAATTAATTCCTGGGCAAGTAAAATGTTATAAAAAATAGATCTACCTCTAACGAAATGAGTTTGGTTGAGAGAGATAATCTTATAAAGTAAGGACTAAGCACTGTAGCAAGAAATCAACTTATTAAAGAAGGTGCAAAGACTAATAGGTATAAGCTCACTCAAATAGTCAAAGTTATCTTTCTTAGGTATGAGAACAATAGAAGTGCTATAAAATATCTAGGAAAAGGATTACCATTAAATAAATTAACCATAGCCTCAATCAGATCATTTTTAATAATAAACCAACATTTTTGGAAAAATTAGGTTGTGAAACCCTCCAGACCAGTAACATAATCTATGTTCATGCTATTAAGAACTTTAAAATTTTCATCTTCATTAGGCATAATAGTAGGAAAATTATTATCATCATTAGTAATAATAGTAGGAGTTACGTGCGATTTAGAATTAGCTTCATAAGAGAAACTTTATTAAGCATTTTTCTAAAGTAATTAATGACTGAATCTATAATATCATTATTCTCTATAATCCATTCTCCATTATCATCTTTAATTTTTTTAATATTATTTAAGGCTCTCTTTTTATTAACTAAAGCATGGAAATAGCTAGTATTCCTGTCTCCATCCATAATGTGTTTATTTGCAGCTTTTTGGGGCCAATAAGTCTCTTCCATATTTTTAAAATTAACAAGCTTATGTTTCACCTTAGTCAAGTCCTTAATCTTAGAAGGATTAGACATAATAAAGGCTTCAAGATCACAAACCAATTTTTCCATATATTTGATATTAGCAAAATTATTTTTAAAACAATACTTATTCCACCAACCATAATTTTTATTTAAGTCTTTTAAGCTTAAACTAAAGTCTATTCATCCCCATAATATAATTATCAAATGTAAAGGACTTTTCCAATTGTTAGCCACACCATTAAAAAAAATCAATATGCTAAATCCACATATTCTAAAATCTAAAAGGAGAGAAATTTTTTAATATACTAGAATTATCTTTAATAGAAACCAAAAGAAGAGCATGATCAGACAAGGTTCTACTTCAATGATCGATAGAAGTAATAGGCCATTGAGTAATCCAATGAGTATTAAAAAAAATCCAGTCCAACCTTTCCCAAAGTCTAGAGTTTTTCCTAGTATAATTAGAACCCTTAAAACCAATATTAACCAAATTATAAACAAGGATTATATTGAAAAATTCTTCCATGGAATAAATATTAGGAGAGCAATCGCCACTTCATTCAAAAGAGAACACAATAGTGTTGAAATCACCACCAACAAACCAAGGTTTATTGATAATGGTGGAAAAATTAGTCAAGTTATCACAAAGAAGATTTCTACGGATCTATTACAAGATGCATACACAAAAGAGCCCAAAACACAATAATCACCATAAGAGATTTGAGCATTGACAACTTGATAAAAATCATCAAGAATAGAAACATCTACAAAGTTATTCTAGAAACACCAAATCTTATTACTAACTTTAGAGAAAATTTTATTGAAATTGATCATTCTAGCAAGATGGTTAATTTTATTATCATGAATAAGCGGCTCAAAAATAATAAGTAAAAAAATATTATGGATATGACAAAGATTTCTAATACAGTTATGAAGGTATATGGTACCAATCCCTCTAACATTCTAAACTAAAAAATTAAACAAAAAGAAAAGAAGGGGAGGGCGGGGGTAAGTAAAAGTCAATTGAGAGAATAGAGGGAGGCCTGACTAGTGTTTCATGGCAATTTGAGAGGAAATGTTTAACAATTTGTATCTTTTTTTGAAAAGAAAGTTTGGAAACCATTTTCTTTGCCCTTTAAATCATCATCCGAAAAATATTTAGCAACATTAGTCATAGATTTAGGAGAAATCTCTTGATGAGAAGTGAATTCTCTTTCTTCCAACACACTAGAATTTATTAAAGATAAATGAACTTCAAGAATAGCAAGGGAGGGAGAAAAAATTGAATTATTAAGAAGGAAAATGGGAACACCAAAGCCTTCCTCATCATTATTATTAGAGATAAAAAATCTTTTGAGAAGTTAAATCATTCTAAATTTTGAATATGGAATTAGGTTTATCAACCTGATTATCATGAGGTATTAAATCCATATTCTGCATAGAATTAGAATGATGTGTAATATTAAATTCCTCATTTTTGTTCTCCATTAAAGCTTCATTTTCATCTATCAAAGCCAGCAAGGATGCAAGGATCGAATCAGATGAAATAGAATCCTCATTCAAAAGTTTAGAAAAGCTATTATTGTTCACATTAGAAGCCTTCAATTAGGAAGAGTAAAAGGTAAATCAGCCTTATTAGGAACATTTAGAGAATCCTTTTTTCTTCCAAAGTAGTTTTTGATATTTAACAATGGTTGGCCTAGGGTTAGGAATAAAAGTTTCCATAGCAGGGATTTTCTTTTTTAGGTGAGGATGAAGAATGAAACATTCATAATTATCGGCCCCATGGATTTTACAGTGAGAACAAAAGATAAGGAAATTTTTGAATTCAATTCTTTGCATATAACCATAATTTTTAGATAGCAACTAGATTTCTTTGGGGTGTTTCTTCATAATGTCCAATTCAACAAGGATTCTAGCCACTAAATGACAAGATTTTGTAGCCATTACTTGATCAATTTGAAATGGCCTCCCAAATAAGGTACCCATAGCAAAAAGGAATTCATAGTTCCCGAAATGAATTTGCATATTAGGGAGAGAAATCCAAACTACAATAATTGGGGATTCTTCCTTAATATGAAATAGTCGAGTCCATTTCAGCAACCTCATTTGGCAATTTTAAACAAAATAAGAACGATGAGAGAAAACATGAGAGTAATCCAACTCATTAATAAACTGAATCAAAATGTGGTGGGGATTAATTAAACCAATCATAAAAGTACCTGAAAGTTTTAAACTATAAAAGAAAGAGCAAATGTTTTCTAGATTAGACTTACGAAGACTAAACTTTCCAACCAAAGTGAATTCAAAAGGCTTAGCAATATTTTCTATAATTAGATCAGAACACATAACCACAAGCATGCCTCAAAATAAGTTTAAGGGTTGAAATTGGCCAGTGGCTAGCAGCAGTCGATTATAGAAGGAATCCATTGATAATTACTCAAAAAAGCCAACAAGCAGCATCTAGAAAGCCGAAAATGAGAGCGGAAAAGGAAAATTGCTAGAATACGAGGAGAGGGCTCGAGTGGTGGCATTTTTTCCCTTTAATTTTTTAATATTATTAGGGTTTAGGATTTATGGTTTAGGGATTAGGGTTTAGGGTTTAAGTTTTAGGGTTTAGGGTTTAGGGTTTGGGGTTTAGGGTTTTAGGATTTAGGGTTTAGGGTTTAGGGTTTATAGTTTTGGTTTTTTAGGGTTTAAGGTTTAGGGTTTAGGGTTTACAATTTAGGTTTTTTATGGTTTATGTTCTATGTTTAGGGTTTAAGTTTTAGATTAGGGTTTAGGGTTTTTAGTTTTTTTTTAAAAGAGAATAAATTAAAAGTAAACATTTCTTCTTTTGATTTCATCAACCAAGTACCACACCAAGTTTTCTAAGACACAAGCGACACAGATAAAAAATGAGCATGCATAGAGAAAATTAAAAACCCTAGATAACTAGAATTGATAACTAAAATTATAGTTCCATAATTAGCAAATTAGATCGGTCATTCTTAAGTTTCTCTAGTTCCCATCAAAATCACCCCGACCTCTCGAATAGCAAGATCTACCATGATATCGCCGATCTCTCTCTCCACCACCACCACGGCTATAACCACCAACACTTTTCCCGCCTCTATAACCACCACTACTCTGACCAGCACATCCATATCCACTAGCACCTCTAGATCCCCTACCACCACTATGATAACCGCCACCTCCACCTTCGCCTCCACCGACAGATCTTGACTGAGCCTAGTCGACGAGGATGTACATGCTGTCAAGGTTCTGCCCATTCCTAGGTTTTATGTAAAAGTTTAGGTTTATTAGGTTTTATGGTTTTGGTTTATTTTTAAATTTATTTAGTTTTAGGTTTAGTTTTGGGTCTCAGGTCTGGGTTTAGGGTTTTAGGGTTTGTGGTTTAGTTTTTAGGGTTTAGAATTTGTTGGTTTAGGGTTTAGGGTTGTTTTGTTTTGGATGTAAGGTATGGTTTAGGGTTTTAGGGTTTGTGGTTGTGGCTAGGGTTTGGTGGCTCAGTATTTAGTAGGGTTTAGGTTTAGTGTTTTAGTCTTGGGGCACATTTTAGGGCTAGGGATTTTAGTGCAGGTTAGGGTAATGTAGAATTGGTTGGTTTTTTTTAAAACCAAGCAAACTGTAGTAGTCATTTTTAGTTTATTTATTTTATTTTTTTATTAATTTTAGTTTAATTTATTTATTTATTTAGGTTTATAATATTTTTATTTAGTTTAGCTCTATTTTAATTTAATCTTTAGTTAGGTTTCTTTATCTTAGTTTATCTTTTAAGTTTGCTCATGTTTATTTATTAGGGTTTGTGGCCTATAAGGTCAGGCTCAGTGGCAGCATTTCCAGCCTCAGGCCAGGGTCCCAGGGTTGGGGCCAAGGGCCTGGCTCAGTAGGCCTATGGGGCCTGGGTAGGGTCAGATCTGGCCTCAGCCTCAAGTTTAGAGCCCAGGCCTTAGGGCCTGTGGGTCAGGACTCCATTTAGATCCAGTGGAGCCCAGGGCCTGGTGAGGAAGTGGTTTTAGGCCCATCAGGCCTAGTGTATTAGGTGTCAGGCCATGTAGTCAGGTGGCTCAGGGCCCAGTAGTGTTTTAGGATGTTAGGGCCGAGGTGTATGGCCCAGTTAGAGCCTGGTGGGATGGTTGTGGCTCAGTGACTGGATCAAGATTTATGACTCAGTGGCTCAGATAGTGGTAGCACATACATTTAGGGCCCATTAAGGCCTAGGGCCTAGGCCCAATAGATGATTTGGGTTGTGGCTATGGTCAGTGTCAGGCCAGTGGGTTAAGGCTCAGAGGCCTGGGCCTAGTGTTAGGCTCAGTTTAGTCATGATTTTCTTTGGCCTATTTAGGGTAGTTTAGGGTTTAGGATAGGGCTCATGGTTTATGGCTCAGGGTTAGGCCTGTGGCTCAGGTAAGATTTAAAAAAAAGCAAACCCAGTAGTTTTAAGCTCATTTTAGCCATATTTATTATCTTTAATTTTATTTTTTTTTATTTCTTATTTATTTATTTTAGTAGTTATAAGTATTTTCAAGTCAGTTTAGTTTTGTTTCATAGTGGCCTCTTCATAGGCAGCATAGGCCAAGGATCTAGTGCCCAGGCTCAGGGCCTATGCTCAGGGCCCAGGGTTAGGGCCCAGGGCTCAGGGTAGCCAGGCTCAGGCCAGGTTTGGGTTCAGGTGTCTGGGCCCAGCAAGACTGGTTTACCAGTGGCCTGGGCCCAGGGCCTGTGGATGGTTAGGGCCTAGGGCCCATGGCTTTAGTTAAGCGCCCAGGATCTAAGGTTTGTGGCCTGGGCCCAGCCCAGAGCTCAGTCAGCTCAGGGCCCAGGGCCTGACTCCAGCTCACCCAGGCCTCATCAGTGGCCTGTGGCCCATGGTTTGGGTCACTTTAGTCTGGGAGAAAGTCTTTAGGACCCAGGGCCTGGCCCAGGGCCCATGGCCCAGGCCCAGGCCTGGTAGGAGGCCTTCAGGGTGCCTCAGGGCCTGGTCCAGATCTTGGTGTATTGGGGGCCTGGCTGGGCCCAGACTCAGAGCCCAGGGCCTAGGGCCCAGGATCTGTGGCCAGGTTTGGCTCCATGGCTCATGGCCTAGTTTGGGTCTTCCCTGGGCTCAGGCTCATCTAGGGCTCAGTGGCCTGGGGAGAGCCCAGGGCCCAGCATTAGCTCAGTGGCCCAGTGAGTTGGGCCAGGGTTTTAGGGTTTAGAGTTTAGGGTTTTAGGTTAGTCAGATAGGGATAATTTTTTTTGGTTTAGGGCTCTAAGTGGCAGCTTTAAGGTCAGGTTTTTTCAGTGGCGCCAGTCATGGTCAGGTATGTTTAAGGGCCTAGGGTTTAGGGCTCAGTTTGTGGGCTGTGGGCTGTAGGCTCAGGTCAGGTAGGTAGGCCTAGGGTTTAGCCTAGGATTTGGGTAGGGTTTGTTCAATGAACTTTTTTAAAAAAAAAAAAATTAATAAGCCTAGTTTATTTAATTATTTTTTATTTTATTTATTTTAGTTATTTTAATTTTTATTTTATTAAGTTTAACTATTTATTTTTGGTTTTCTTTATTTAGTTATTTATTTTATTTTTTTTGTGCCTAGGATTTTATTTATTTATTTAGTTTAATTTTATTTTATATTAGGCCTAGGTCAGGTTTTTATTTTATCTTTTAGGTTAATTTTATTTTTATCTAGGTTTAGTTTTATTTATTTAGATTTTTAGGTTTATCTTTAATGTCTTAGGTCTTTTTATTTATTATTACCTTTATTTTATCTTATTAGGTAGAGCCCAGTCAAGAGATAGGTCATCTTATTTAAGTTTAATTTATTTTATTTTTTAGGTTTTATTTAGTAGGAGGCCCAGGTGGTCCAGTGGAGGGCCTGTGGTCAGAGGTTGGATATCAGCACAAGGCCCAGTTTAGTGGCCCAGGGCCCAGGGCCTTGGGCCCAGGTCAGGCCCAGGGCCTGGTATGGTTTTAGGGTGTAGGGTGGGTTAGAGGTGTTAGTTTATGTATTTTTTTTTTATTACATTTAGGTATTTAGGTGGTTGGTATTTTAGGGTTTAGGGAGTGGGTGGGTAGGGTTTAGGGTGGTTTAGGGTTTTAGGTTTAGGGTAGTGGTTTAGTGGGGTTTAGGTTTAGGGTTTGGGGGTTTGGGGTTTAGGTTTAGGGTTTTTTTTTTAATAGAAAACCAAATCAGATTCAACATTTATTCTTTTTGATTTCCATCAACCAAGTAACACACCATGTTTTGTAAGACACAAGTGACAACATAGATAAAAAAAGAGTACACATAGAGGAAATCAAAAACCCTAGATAACTAGAACCATCTCTACTAGAAAGACACAGTTCCATAAGAAGCAGATCGAATTGGTCATTCTTCAGTTTCTCTAGTTCCCATTAGAACCACCCCCGTCTCTCGAGTAGTGGGATCGCCATCAAATCATCATCTCTCCACACCACCATGGTTGTAACCTCGCCCTCTCGCTCCATAACCACCACTCACCACCACCTCCATATCCACCAAGAACTTAGATCCCCACCACTATGATAATCATCGCTTCCTTCCTCCACCGCCATCTAGATTAAGTCTTTGATGGTGATGTTCCCCATCCATTCTGTAAGTTTATTTTTTAATTTATTTTATTACTTTAGTGTTTTGGGTTTAGGTTAAATTAGGGTTGGTAGTGGTTTAGGTTTAGGAGTGTAGGGTTTAGGGTTTAGGGTCAGGGTTTGGTAGGCCAGGGTTTAGGGTTTAGTGTTTATAGTTTAGGGTTTAGTTTTTAGTTTAGTGGTTTATGGTATGGGGTGCTTGTGGTTTAGGTTTGTGGATTTATGGTAGGGTTTGGGGGGCCCAGGGCCTAGGGCTCAGGGCTCAGGCCTAGGGCTCAGTGGTTAGGGTTTAGGGGTGGTTTTTTTTTATTTTAAATTAAACAAACTGGCAAGTTTAGGTTTATTTAGATTATTTTTATTTATTATTCCATTTTATTTTATTTAGGTTTATTTATTTATTTATTTAGTCATTTATCTTAGGTTTATTTATTTTAGTTTATTTTTAGGTTTGTTTAGGTCTCTTTTTATTTTTTTAGTTTTATTTTATTTTATTTTTTAGCCTAGGTTTTATTTTTATTTTTTAGTTTTAAGTTTTGTTTTTTTTTCTTTAAGTTTATTTTATTTTATTTTAGATTTAGTTATTATTTTATTTAGGTTTTTTATTTTTTAGGTTTATATTTTTAGTTTAGTTTAGGTTTTATGTATTTTATTTTAATTTTTCTTTTATTTTTTTTTTATTTTTAGTTTAGGTTTTAAGTTTTTTAATTTTTTATTGTTTTATTTAATTTAGTGTTAGGGTTTGTTATGTTTTAAATTTTAGGTTTTATTTTTTTATTTTATTTTATTTTATTTAGGTTTAGGTTTAATGTTTAGGGTTTAGGGTTTTTAGTGGTTTAGGTTTAGGTTTAGGTATAGGTTTAGTGATTGTTTAGGTTTCATGATTTGGGTTTAGGGTTTAGGGTTTAGGGTTTAGGGTTTAAGGTTTTTTTTTTTAATATAGAACATTCATATTCAACATTTATTTTTTTGATTTCATCAACCAATAACACACCAACTTTTTTAAGACACAAGTGACAATGAGATAAAAATGAGGACGATAGAGCAAATCAAAACCCTAGATAACTAGAACTCTACCTGAAAGACATAGTTCCATAAACAAGATCGGATCGGATTCTTCGCTTTCTCAGCTCATCAACCACCTCGCCGTAGTGGGATCCGCCATCAAATATGTGATCTCTCCCTCCGCCACCACCATGATTGTAACCTCATCGCTTCGCCCACCTCCATAATCGCACACCGTCACCACCTCCATATCCACCAACACCTCCAGATCCCCCACCACCACTGTAATAACCACCACCTCGCTTTGCCTCCACCGCATCTGGGAGAGTTGATGGTGATCATCAAGGTTCTACCCATTCTGGGTTTAGGTTTATTTTATTTATTTAGTTACTTTAGGTTTAGGTTTAGGGTAGGAATTAGGTTTAGGGTTCAAGGTTTAGGTTTAGAGTTTAGGATTTTAGGTTTAGGTTTAGGTTTGTGGGTTTAGGTTAGAGCTCAGGTTTAACAGGGTGTGGTAGGATTTAGGGTTTTGGGCTAGGATCATAGGGTAGGGCTCAGGGTTTGTGGTTGTAGGGTTTAGGAGGGTTTAGGGTAGGGCTGGTAGAGGGTGAGCTCAGTCAGAGCCTAGGGTTTAGGTTCAGTGGGCTAGGATTTGTGGCCTAGGGTTTAGTATTAGGGTCTGGTAGTGTTTTAGGGTTTTACTTTTAAATTAAGCAAACCTAAGTTTAGGTTATTTAGTTTATTTTTATTTGAGTTTATTTTTATTATTTTATTTAGGTTTATTTTTATTTTTATTTAGTTTAGTTTTAATTTTTTTAGGTAGGTTTAGGTTATTTTAGTTATTTTATCTTTATTTTTTGGTTTATTTTATTTATTTAGGTTTAGGTTTTGGTTTTATTTTATCTCTTTGTTTATTTTATTTTTATTTTAGGTTTAATTTCATTTATAGGTTTTAATTTTATTACTTTACTAGTTTAGTTTAGGTTTCATTATTTATTTTATTGAATTTTAATTTTTTTTATTTTATTTATTTATTTTTCTCATAGGTTTAAGTTTTATTTAGTTTATTTTATTTAGTTTTTTATTTATTTTATTTTTATTTTATTTTATTTATTTAGGCTTTAGGTTTTAGGGTTTAGGGTCAGGGTTTGTGGTTTATGATTTTGGGTCTGGTTTGGTAGGTTTTAGGTTTTATTAGGTTTAGGGTATAGTTTAGTTTAGGTTTTAGTAGGTTTTATTTTATTTTATTTTATTTTATTTTGTTTTAGGTTTAGGGTTTAATGGTAGGTTTTAGATTAGGGTTTTAGTGGTTTGGGGTTTAGGTTTAGTGGTTTAGGGTTTTGTGGGTTTAGGGTAGGGTTTAGTTTAGTTTAAAGTTTTGGGTTTAGGTTTAGGTTTAAGTGTTTTGGTTTTTTTTAATAGAGAACAAATTCAGATTCAATTTCTTCTTTCAATTTCATCAACCAAGTTACACACCAAGTTTTCTGACATGAAAGTGATAACATAGATCAAATATGAGAACTCATAGAGCAAATCATAAACCCTAGATAACTAGAACCGTCTCTAATGTAAAGACATAATTCCATAAGCAGTAGATCGGATCCACTGCTCCTTCTGCTCCATAAAACCATCCCCTCTCGAGTAGCTGATGTCATCATATCTAAGATCTCTCCTCCGCCACCCCTACTAAGAACCTCCGCCCTCCAACCTCCATAATCACCATTATTGTGATCACCACCATATCCACCAACACCCTCTAGATTCCCCACCACCACAAGGATAACCGCCGCCTTCCACCTTCGCCTCCACCGTGATCTAGATGCTGACAAGTGATCTCACCCAAGTTCTGCCATTTTAAGGTTTAGGTTTATTTATTTATTTATTTTGTTACTTTAGGTTTAGGTTGAGGTTAGGTTTGGGTTTAGGTGTGGTAGGGTAGGTTAGGTAGGGGGTGGTGAAAGTTTAGGTTTAGTGGTTTGTGTTTAGGGTTTAGTTTAGGTGTGGTTTAGGGTTAAGGGTCAGGGTAGGTTTATGGTTTTGTGGTTTAGGGTTTAGGATGGTTTAAGAGAGACGGGTTTTAAATTAAGCAAACCTGTGGTAGTTTATTTAGTTTATTTTATTTATTTGATTTATTTTATTTTTTTATTTTATTTATTTAGTTTAGTTTATTATTTTTTAGATTATTTATTTAGTTTTTATTTATTATTTTTAGGTTTAGTTTAGTTTAGTTTATTTTAGTATTATCATTTATTTTATTTTATTTTGGTAGGTTTATTTTGATTTTGTAGGTTTGTATTATTATCTTTTAGGTTTATTTTATTTTTTTTTAGGTTAAGTTTATTTTAGGTTTATTTATTTTTTAGGTTTTAGTTAATTTATTTTAGTTTAGTTTATTTTATATTTTATTTTTTAATATTTAGGTTTAGTCTATTTTATTTTATTTTATTTTATTTAGGTAAGTTTATTTATTTTTTTTTAGCTCATCAGTGGTCATTTAGGCCCAGGATTATTTAGCCCAGGTTTAGGCCCAGGGCCCAGGTCAGGCCCAGGTGGAAGGGCCCAGGCCTGGCTCAGGTCTGTGCCTAGGGCTCAGGGCCTGTGGATCTTGGGTATGGTCAGTCAGGTCTGGTGGCCTATTTGTGGTTTAGGTTTAGGATTTAGGTTTAGGGCTCAGGTTTAGGTAGATTTAGGTTTAGAAGGTTTTTATTTATTTTATCTTTTATTGGTTTAGGTAGGTTTTAGTGGTGTAGTTTTTTAGATTCAGTAGGGTTTAGGGTTTAGGTTTAGGGTTTAGGTTTAGTGTAGGGTTTATGTTAGGTTGGTATGGTTTATTTTAGGTTTTAGTTTAGGGTTTAAAGTTTTTTTTTTGGGAAAATTAAGGGAATTTTATTGCCACAAAATAAGGAGTACAAAGTCTTTAAAGGAGATAAATATCTAAACTAATGCTCAAAGAGCTATAATAAAACCTAAAGAGATGAATCCCCAAACTATTACAAAATTAAATAAAGAGAAGCAAAAGAAAACCAAATCAATACAAGATCCATATGAGCAATAGCAAAATCCACTTGATTTCTTTGATAACAAAGAAATCAACCTAGGGACGCCAACCTATAAAATCAAGAAACTTCTAAAGAAAGGATGAGTACAATTAAGTAGGCATAAATAGAAAGTGCAAAGTAAAGAAAAGGCTTAGGCTCAACCGCAATCATCTCATGGAGCAACACTATTTGTAAGCATCCAAACTTCAGAAGAAGGGTTACAATTACATACAATGCTACCAGCCAAAACAAGAAATAGAGGAAAACATCGAGGCCATCATAACCAGCATTCCTCATGTAGTCAGTCATCTTGAGATCATCATCCAACAATGCTACAAAGTCTTCCAACCAGCAAACAGAACATCCAAGCAAAAAGCCACCAAAACAACCAAGACCACTAAGGCGCACCAATAGCCATCCATCGTGGGACAAGCAATAGAAAACCACCAAAGCCAACACCAAAAGGGAGGAGAAATACCAAAAAGAGCAAGCATCATTAATAGGGATACCAACACAGTCCAGAAAAGATAGGCCCAATGCCAAAGAACCATCCCAAGATTGTCCCCAAAGCAATAGCAAACCAATACCTAAATAGGGGGACAACTAACACCAATAAGAATGCCACCAATCCAATCCAAGTGAGAGGATAACCCAAGCATAAAGCAAAAGATAAAAGGGGAGCGCACTCCACCAAGATAGATAAACAAAAAGACCAAAGGAGCATCCAGCAAGGCTACCACCAAAAATAGCCAATGTAATAGAAAAACCACCACCACAAACCAAGAGGCAGATATTAGGAAATAAGGAGAAAAAATACACCAGAAAGAGGTAATACCCACAGCCAAAATAAAATCTAAGACACCAAACCAAGTGACCAGCACCCAAGGCAAAATAACAAAAACTAAATTTTCAACCACCAACCCAATGACAACAAACCAAAAATGAAGACAAAAAAAACCACAAGATCTCACCAGCAACAAAACAGAAGCAAACAACCAATAAAGCCACCTAGCTCACCAGCAAACAACATTTATGCCAAGAGAAAATAGACCCACAGCTAAGCTACCACCCAAATAAGAAAAAAGCAAAAGATAAGTAGTTGCAGCCAAGAGAGGAAGACCATTATAGGAGGAGGCTGAAAACATAACCAACAGAACCAAACCAAAATGAGCAAAACTGATCACCAAGGCCTAATCAACAAAACAAAAAATACAATAATAAACAAACAGCCTTCACGAGGCCAAATCCAAACTAAAGATAAACCACTAACAACTGCCTAGATCTGCCACCAACGGAGGAGGTAAACCAACCACCCAGTAAACCAGCTCAGCCAACCAATATAGCCAATCAACCAAGCCAGCCAACAAGGCCACCCAACCAGTCACCACAATAGCAGAAGATCCAACTTAAATAAAAAAGCAACCAGCCCAGATATGAGGCAAACCTCATTCAGAGGGAAAATCGATAGCAGGCATAACTAGAACCCAATAGGAGGCCACCAAAAATAACCAAGAAATAATTGTGATAATCACCCAGCCAGGCAAACAACCAAGGAAAAGCAAGCCTAGGAGGACCACAAACCCACCAGCAGTAAACCAGGGAGGAAAGGAACATGACCCGAGCAAAATAAGGTCCCTTCCAAATCTTAGAGAATAAACAACCACCACCAAAGAGAAAATAGGAAGGGAATAACCACAAAACATCAAGCTTCAAACCATAAGCCGTGAGGGAACAACCAATAATCGCCATCGAGCCAAAATAGGAAAGGAAAGTAGTAACCACCAAAAGCCCAACACTAAGACATAAATGAAAAGACTAACAACAATCTTCAAATAAACACCACCCAAGACAACTAAGTAGAGGGTAGAAACAAATAGCAACATCCACCAAACAAGGTATCACTCATAGAAAATGAAGTTAGCCAAGACCCTAAAGAAGAACAGCAAGGAGCAATCCAAATATGGGAAAGCACAAAAGCAACAATCAATAAAAAGGCTCAAAGAAAACACCATAGCTAAAGACCAACAAAAAAAGCCACAATTAAAGTCAAGTTAGGTAGTCTAGAGTTATCCATATTAACCAAGCCTCTCAGAACTTAGGTAAGTTTTGATTATCCAATATAGTGAGCTCATTTAATTCAACACCCAAATTGGCTAGAAAATCGACAAGCATTACCTTCCCGAAGAATATGAGAAATTTTGTAGCAAACTTGAGAGAGGAGGGTTTTAGTGTGATTAAGGAGATAAAATAAATCAGCATTCCCCATTTTATTAGAAGTGAGCATATCAAGTAAAAGAAGAGTGTCAACTTCAATCCAAATATTAAAGAGGCCTATGTTCAAAAATATATCAATAGTTTTATTAATAGCCATAAGCTCATGAATAATAACATGCTTTGAGGAGATAAGCAAAAGCAAAAAAAGCATCATTGGAATCCATAATAATACCACCACAACCATATTTATTAGGTGAAACTGAACCATCAATATTGATTTTAATAAAGTTCTCATTAGTTTGATCCAATGTATATCCTAATAGCCTTATTGAAAGAAATGATAAAGAATGAGACCTAATTTTTAGCCACAAATTTGTAACCTCTAAAATGGATGTTGCTAATTAAATTAGCATTAAACAAAGCATGAATTTTTTTTCTTTAGTTCTAGCGATCCTTTTATGATTCATAGAATACCATGATATTTAGCATCATTTCTATCCATCTAAATGAACCAAATAAAGGTAATACTAATTATGATTTTGATATGACCTTTCATAGTTTTTTGGAAACAAGCTTCAAGAAGTTGATATAAAGAAAGGAAACCATAAAAATAGTTAGTGTTAAATAAATCATCATACCATATCCATAATTTGGAAGCAATGGTACCATTGAAAAAAACATGATTAACATTTTCAATATGAAAGCAACAATACACTTAGAAGGTAAATAAAACCCTTTATTCTAGAGCAAGAAATCTACAAGAATAAAGTTATTCAAAATCCTCCAAGCTAAAATTGAATAAGAAATGGGAATGATATTGTTCCAAAGTTTAATGAAAGCATTAGAGTTGTTCTCATCTCGATAAAATTCCAAACCTCTTTAAGAATGAATTCACCATTATAAAATAGCTTAAAAAGAATTTGATCAGGTTTGTTAGAAAAAATAAGGATGTTTCTAAAGTTATCAAAAAGAAAAATAATGATATATTTTTCAAGTTTGTTTTCATTCCAATTGTTATTAAGCCAAAAAGAGTTAACTTTGATAGTAGCAGTAGAGTGTGTAGATAAAAGGGAGTCAATAGATCCATTGCCAATCCAATTATCTTGCTAAAAGAAGGATGAGCCCGAATGAATACCCCAAGATATTAAGCATTCAACAACCCATTTAATGGAGCAAAGCCATTCTCAAATTGGAGAGTCACCAACTTTATAACCACAGATAAGAGGGTGTCTACATTGGTAGTATTTTTCCATCATAAATTTAGCCCAAAGGCTATCATTCTTTCTAAAATTCCACTAGAGCTTATGAGAGAAGGAAATAATAGCTTCACGAATAGGTTTGCAAACAAGACCAACTTCAAAAGGACCACAACATTTATGCCTCCAATGCATTCTTTTAATAGAATTATTGGATCCCCAAAAAAATTTATTAAGCATGAATTCTGATAAGAGTAGAATTAGTAGAATAATAGTTTGAATCAAATACGAGGCATTGAATTGAGAGTGCTTTTTAAGAATAGTGAGCCTACCACCAAAGGAGAGTAAATGAATTCCCAAATAGAAATTTTATTTAAAATTTTTTGAATTAACTCATCAAAAAGATGGGATCATTTTGGACCTTTGAAAAGAGGAGCACCCAAGTACTTAAGAGGTAAATGTTGATGTTTAAAATTAGTGATATGTAGTATGTGATTGATTTTATTATTGGAGATACTGGAAGAAGTATTTGAAATAGCTTTTGTTATCATTGATAGTAAGACCACTTTCTCTATGAAATGTATTTAAAAGATTTTTAAGATTCTTGATATGATGAATAGAAGCATTGCAAAAAAATAATGAAATCATCCACAAAGCTTAAATGGGAAAGGAAAACCACCAAGAGTTCTTGTAATACATACTAGATTATTTAAGAATAAATCATTGATGCTCCTAGTAAGTATTCAAAATCAATGATAAATAAAGTAGAAAATAAAGGATCCCCTTATCTTAAGCCATGGAGGAAGGAAAGAAACCCAAAGCTTCCCCATTAAGCAAAATAGAAAACTAGCATTATTAATACAATTTTAATAGGAAAAATAAATTTATCGAAAACCCAAATAAATTCATAATGTGAAAAGGAAATCCCAAGAGATATTATCAAAAGCTTTGGTAATATCTAATTTGAAAAGAATGTTTCCTCCACTATTCCTAGCATCTAAATCATGAATTAATTTTGGGCAAGTAAAATATTAAGAAATAGATTTACCTCTAGCAAAACTAATTTGGTTGAGAGAGATCTTATGAAGAAGAGGACTAAGCCTACTGGCAATAATTTTGGAAATTAGCTTATTGAAGATGGTGCAAAGACTGATAGGTCTAAACTCACTCCAATAGTTTGGATTACTTTTCTTAGGTATGAGAATAATAGAAGTGCTAAAAAAATATCTAGAAAAGGATTACCATTAAAGAAATCAACCACAACATCAATCAAATCATTTTAATAATAAACCAATATTTTGAAAAATTTGACTAGTGAAACCCTCCATTCCATCAACAGAATATATGTTCATGCTATTAAGAACTTTAAAATTTTCATCTTCATTCTGCAAAATAGTAAGCAAAGCATTATCATCATTGAAAATAATAAAAGGAATCAAGTGCGATTTAGAAATAGCTTCATAAGAGCAACTCTTATTAAGAATATTTCTAAAATAATTAATTATCAAATTTTTAATATCATTATTCTCTATAATCCATTCTCCATTATCATTTTAATTTTCTAAATATTATTTAAAGCTCTCTTTTTATTAGCTAAAGCATGTAAATACCTAGTATTCCTATCACCATCTATAATATGTTTTCTAGCAGCTTTTTGATGCTAATAAGTTTCTTCCATATTTTGAAAATTAACAAGTTTATCCTTCACCTCATTCAAGTCCATAATCTTGGAAGGTTTCATCATAATAGAAACTTCAAGATCATAAACAAAATTTTCCATATCCTTCATATTAGCAAAAAGATTTTTAAAATAATGCTTGTTCCACCAAACCAGATTTTGTTTAAGTTATTTCAGTTTAAACTAGAGTCTATTCATCCCCATAATCGAATTATCAAGATGTAAAGGAGCTTTCTAATTGTTAGCAACAACATTAAAAAATTAATTATGGTGTTTATTTTTGAGATGCGGGACCCCACGCAGATCTTATGGGGTACTTATTGAAGTGATCTAGTATGACATTAAAGAATGATACACTATCGTAAAAGATAGAAATTATCACCCTATAATAGACGTAATCACCTATTAAGGCCTCCTAAGGCATGATGAGTTTTCAAATACACTAGATCTTTCCCCTACTTTACATGGAAAAGTAAAGTAGGTTTATTTTAAGTCGGTTCATTAAGTTCTATGGAGGCAAGCCCCATAGTTAATTACATCCTAAGAATGTGAATTCCTTAAGAATACTCTCATTAAAGTAGAAATTAAGGTCTCAAAGATTTCAAGGCTGACTATGAAAGGATTGTTTGTATTAAAAAATTAAATGGGATTTTTCAAGGAGAAGACTTATTATTGAAGCCAAAGGGATAGGAAATGCTCATGATACTAGAAGCCTAGTGAGCATTCCAATCTATCCTATGGTTGGATTTTATATGTTTGAAGCTAAAGAGATTAATTTTATTGAAGTTAACATTTTATTAGAAAGTTAGGACCTATAATCCAACAACACAAAGTTGTGGAAATGCCTAAGAGTTAAGGATTTATGCAAGTAGCTTGAAGAAAATAATAGCCTTAGAGCCTTTATCTAGGGAGCTTTGGCATGAGCCAAAGAATGACCTAAGTCTAAGAAAAAATGGGCATAAGGTTTACCTTTATAAAAGAGAATAAACTAGTCGACTGCTGGGCTTATAACCGCCTGGAGTGGCCACCGAAAAAATCCTCCTATGATTTTAAAACCATGTAGGCAAGTATTATGCATTTGAAAGATAGTTGGCTATTATTAATTTAGAAAGAGACAAAAGTCCTTAAACGCACTCCCTAAGAGACTAGAGCATGAGTGGTATGAGTAATGACTTAATCTACAAATGCAAATATTTTCAAATTTTATTTGATTTTGGACACTTCATTTTGACAAAGGTTTTGGGATTTGGTATGCCTATATGCATGATGAAGTTAGATTATTAGCTAAATAAATGGGAAAGAGGTGTTTTCCACCAAGGAGGCCCTCAAAGTTCAAGCCTTCCCTATCATGCAAGGATGGAAACCCTCTCTAAGTAAGAGTAAAGCAATATGCATAAATGATGTGAGACATACAACATTCAAAGGGGTTTCTAAATCTTTTAATTATCTTGATTTAATGCCTAGTTTTATGTGAGGTTATGAATTATTTAAAACTATAGTTATGTGTTGTAGTTGGATAAAAGATTTATTTTTCTCTAAGAGCCTAATCAATGCCACACATTCAAACATCAATCATTTAAGAAATTAAGAAAAGCATTGCATTTCTAGTACACATCCTAAACAAATCATGAACCAATTTCTATTACTATCATGAAAGAATAAAAGGCCGATGCAATCATTGCATAAAAAAGAAAAGATGGGTACCAAGCTCTACCTTTATACAACCAAATTACAAAATAATAATTACAATTTATAATGAATGAATGCTATGGGGGTCTTCATTCTTCTTTCTTCAAGTCTTCATTTCTTTCCTTTGATTTAATTTTCTCCACTTCAAAGGCATCACATGGCCTCCCAGGACAAAGCCTTCTAGCCAATGCTCATCCTTATCCCCCATAGCACTAATCCTAATTCCTAATTGCAAAATTACATTAAGAATAGGAAAAGTAAATCTAACTACACCAGCAAAATAAAGGTTAGTTAAACATATATAAAATCCCCAGAAGTTATGTCATAATTTAGACTTAGCACCCTGCACATAGGTAACCAAGCCCACCTATCCTAACTTGGATTATGCTTAGGGGCTACACAACTTGCAAAGAGTGCATTTATATTTATTTTAAGGCCTCATTAAACATAATCCTACAAAAAAAACATGATTAGGCTAATCATGGCCTACCATCTAATCTACAAGGCATACACCCTAACATCCGCCTATAATAATACACAAACTAAAATATACATCATACCAATAACGCCCTAACATAAAGCTAGAAGTAGTGACTTAATTCTAATGTATGTTAAGGCTTGTGTGGTATGTCTTGCTAGCATTAGAGTTGTAGTTCTCTAAGTTTAGAAAGATTTAATTTATCATGAAGGGTTGGTCTCACATGAAGTTATTTAATTGATTTGAGAATTTTAATTTGTGTTTTTTTTGTTTCATTTTATTACACTTAGCAACTAAGTGTTATAAAGTGAGGGAAAGAGGATTTGCCTCTTTCATCCCTACCTTAAGACATTTTATAAAGTATGTAAATTTGATTTAGTTCTCTTTAGTGAATGGTTTATTATAAATTTTAACTTAATCCTAAGTTTAGGCTCACTTAAAATAATCTTATTTAATATAAAAGGCATATTAAGATTAATTCAATTGAATTACACATGACATATTTCAATAATTCCTTTCCATCACATGTGACATGCATATGATATTAATCTTAAATATATGTACACATACAATAAGTTTTAGCACACTTAGATGATGAATGTAGATGTGTATATTTATAGAAAAGGAGATTTTAATTCATTAGCTAAATGCACATACAAGTGTATCAAAGTTTTAAGTAGATACTTTTCCATTGTTAAACTAGGGGAATTAGGTAAAGACCTCTTGGGGCTACTTAAAGTCTCACATCCCTAATGTCCTGATTAGATATACCCACTATTATTCTTGAATACACATGAATGTACAAGTGACTACAAGAATGGAAAATCATGCAAAAGTTATATTTCTTTCAATTGAATTATATATATATGTGAGCTAAAGTTCTATCTAAATTCTAACATAGAAATACATTGGAATGAATTCAAACAATTTTTTTATTTGTTTCAAATTTACTATACACTTGTTAACATTCAAACTTTGTTCAAATCCATATATACTAAAGAAAGAGAACTCCATATCACATGTTCTAAGCCATAGACACATGCAAGCTTATAAATAGTTATAACTATTATCACTCCAAATGTTATAGTTGACTTATAAACTTTTGAAAATAACTTTGATTTAATATTGATAATAGGCACACTTATATTAAATTAAATCAACACATGCAAGCTTGACATAAAGGGAACCATTTAATTTAGTTAATTTTGCAAAAGATGAATGCATGAATCAAATGACATACAACATTTAATATGATTGGAGAGGAATAACTAAACATAAACACATGATTTCATTCAATTAAATTAATTCCTAAGGACAATCATACCAAATAAAAACATTTGAAGCAAACCAAAGTTTCTTATGTCACTTTTAAATTTTATGTTTCAATTTGATTTAATGAAATGAAGGAAAGTTTGTTGATCCTAACACATTCCCATGTTTGTGAATTGATTTAGTTTAATAAAAAGTAATTAAGTGGATTTTATAGATTAATTAGGTTGTAATATGCATTAAATTCACTAATTAACCCTTACCTATGTTACCTTAAAGTAATTCATTAAATAATTATGAGCCAACATGATATGCATTGAAATAACTTGCAATGATCCTAAGAAATGAAAGGGTCTAATGCAATTAGCTCACAATTATTGATTAATTAGGATTAAAGAACTTAGTTAATTACTTTGTGATTTT
>JAKCPB010001458.1:0-51495 GCA_021442155.1 Cymbidium sinense | reverse complement strand
CAGGAAAGAAATGATGCTTAGCATCGTATCCCACATGAACTATCATCGTATTATTGCTAGAGCCAAACGTAAAATTACATCTCTTTATAAAGATGATCTCCTTACTCCCACTAGTTTCAAAGGGTTTAAACATTTGACCCATAACCTTGGAAATATTCTCCCCTCTGCTGAGTTTGAGCATACTCATAAAATTATATATTGGATTAAGCCTAATTATCATGTCATTAAGGTCAACACTGATGGAACAGTTTCTAGTGGCTTTTATGGTTGTGGGGAGATTTTAAGAGATTATAGTGAAAATGGTGATCTCTCTTTTCTGTTCCTTTAAGACCCTGATCTATTCTTTTTGCTGAGCTTTATGGTCTTCACTATGGGATTTCTATCTACGTTCAGAAAGGATTCCAAAAAATTTGGTTTGAAATTGATGTTCTCCTCCTCTTGGAATTATTAAAGTCAGGAGCTCATGGCAATGCTAAAGTTTTCTATTTACTTAACCATACGAGGGGGCTTCTTGCCCTTGATTATCATATTTCTCATACCTATCGGGAAGGTAATTCCTGTGCTGATTTCCTTGCCAATTTGGGTGCAAAGTCCTCTTCTGTCAAAATCAACTTAGCCCTTTTGACTTGAAATTTTTAAATGAACCAAAACCTATTAGAATCTAAATTGATTATAGCTAAATTTATATTTTAATCCTAAACTCATATATAAATTCAACTAGTCCTCAATCAAACCAAAATCAAGACAATTGACCAATTTAGGTTCACTTGATCCAAAGTGACCTAAAGAACCATTTGAGCCAAGTTCCAATCTAACCCAAATTGGATTGAACCAAGCTCATCAAAACCTTTTACCATGATTGTTGACCACCCTAGGATCATCAATTATCACAAATTAAACCAAGTCAACTTTGTCATTTGACCAAGTCAACCCCTTAACCCATATGAACCAAATTAGCCAAACAACCTATCATACACTAAAGCAATTGAAACCATGGCTTAACACCAACCCATGATCAATGATTGAACATGACTTGACCATCAATTGAGCCAAACCAAACCCAATTGATCCTTTGACTCAAGTTGACCAAAATTGACCTAAAAGACCAAAATAGGTCAAATCATGATCCAACCCAAATTGATTGCAACCAATGGCTCAAGTTTATTCCAAGTTGATTATTAAACTTAATCAAAACCATAATTGAGCTCAGTTTGACCAATTAGACCCAATTGACCAACTTAGCCCAAATTGACCTAAATGGTCAAATTGGTCTAAAACTAAATTAAATCTAAATCAACTCTAAACAAAGCCTACAATCATCTTCAATTAACTAATTGAACATGAATCTACATCTAATCCAAGCCAATTTGACCAATTTGGTCAAATTGGTCAACTTATTTGACCTATGTGAATCAAAATGAGCCAAAAATCAAACCTCAGCCAAATTGATTGAAACCAATTAAACCAAAATACTTCAAATCATCATTTAACCTAACCCAAGCCTTGGTTTGACCCAATTAGACTAATTGGTCAATCTAAGTTAACATAATTTGACCCATAAGAGCAAAATTGAGCCAATTTCTGGAACCAAGCTATGATCACTTGGAATGATTCAACCCGACCCAAACCCATCTTGGATCAGCCCAAAGCCAGCTCAACCCAAATTAACTCAAACCCAAGGTAAATCTTCCTTAGATTTTCCTCCCCACATGGGATTTTGCAAAATTAGCAAAGTCCACTCATCCTTTCCACTTGGCAACCCTCACACACCCAAAATGGGGTGCCTACTCACCCTAGCCCAACCTGGGCTAGGCCTATCATGGACCAAAGGGAGGTGATTTAACTCACTTCCCTCACTACTCGAATCCATTGGATCCAGGGAAGCCACAAGCTGCCTTGTGCCACCAAGCCTTCCTCCAACCCAATGTGCATGCCTCCCTCCTAGGCTATTTTGATCTCATTAGTTTTATTTTTATTTGCATAGTTGTGTTAAATTTATTTCTTAATTTCTAATGTATTACCTTATAGTTCTAACACAACATATATTTATTTAATAATTTTTGTGTTAAAGATGAATAGATAATTTTTATAAATATGATTTTAAAAATTTACAAGATGAATAAATAACTTTTATAAAGATTTTGATAAATTGTAGGTAGTAATAAGAAATAAATTAGGAAAATTTAATTTAAATATATTATCATATTTAACCATAAATATTTATTATTTTCTAGTGAATAAAAATTAATTAGATAAAATGAGAGTTAATAAGTAAACATATATTACTAAATAAATATAATAAATTTCTTAAATGATCAATATGAATGTTAATTTAAAATATAATCAAGCGAAAGTTAATATATTTTAAATTATTATATAGTTGAACATGAACAACGTTCATTTATTTAATAGTTTCTTTGTTAAAGACATAGATTGTTTATCAAAATAAATGAAGAATTAATAAATAATAAAAATGTATAAATAATAAACTTTATAATTGATAGAAATGTTATTTAATTATGGCACATGTCAGTACAACTAATCATAATGTAAAGACATAAATAAAAGATTAAATGGATAATTAAAAAATTTAGTAATGCAAAAAAATTATCTAAATAAGAAAACGATAATAAAAATCAAGTATTATGGCTTGATGAAATTGTCTTGAAGAATAAAATACTATTTCAATAAATAATTATTAATCTTTCTCCAATTTTTTTATTTTTTATTTTCTATCAAAGTCATTTATTGATTGAACAGTAAATGTACATAGAGATCTATTCACATACATTTTATCTTGTCCCTTAATTGAGAAAGTCTTTATGGAACAAATAAAGTTTGTGATAATTTTTTATACTCCTCAATCGATTCGTGAGGAAAAAAATTAAAATAAATAAATTATAAAAATATAATATATTATTTAGAAATTCAAAAAATATGTTAATTGATTACCTTTATTTTTTTAGCTCTATAATTGGCATACTAATAATAACTTCAGCCTAATCATCAAATAGTGTAAATGTAGAATTTAAGGTTGTATCTTCAACATCTAATTTAATAAGATATCTACATGAAAAAAATCAATATAAGAAGCATTTATAGCTGGCTACAATCATGCAGGCTGCCTGGACTTGGATGCTCTCATTTATCTTGTTGAACCTGTTCGATTTATACTCTGTGGAATGACCCCTGGTTGGGTTGTTATGGGCTGGCATTTGAGTTCTGTTGGTACTATTTGGGCTCTCCTGTTGTTAAAGGAGTGTTGTTTTCCCTTTATCTTTTGTATCTGGGTGGCTTTCTCTCCCATGTGTATGTGATTGGCTTTGCTATACTTTGGTGTCTCTTTGTCCACCGACTCTCTTCCAATGGATGGGTTGGTTCCCCAGGTTTGTAGGCTATGATGGATGGTTGATTTCACCCATTCCTTGGCTGGTAGTAGCACGTCTGTTGTATCCCTTCCTTTGGATTTGGATGCACATGGTTGCGGCTGCCCCAAGTTGGTGTGATCGTGCCGGAGCTTTTTCCACAACTCTCTATTTATCTCTCAGTGTTTCTGTTTCTACCTTCGATTTAGCTAGATGTTTGCAGATTACGTGTTCTTCTCCTGCAAGTCATTTCTTTCGGGAGGTATAAACTTCTCAATAATCGCTATTGTTGGCTAGCTTTTTGCTCATGTGTATCTTTTGCTTTCTTTGGTTATTTTTTCTCTTTTGATATGTGTGGATTGTAATTAGTCGATTTACTCTCGGGATGTAGCTCTTTTGGTAACTCAGTTTACCCCTTTTAAGGACCTTGTAACCCCTTTTGTGGCAATAAAATTCCCCTATATGGGGTTCCCAAAAAAATCAATATAAGAAGCATAATAAATATTAAATATAAATTATTTTAATTTCATAAATTATTTACCTCAAATTATATTCTACATTGTTATTTGAGCACTTAGTACATTCACTGAATCTTCTTTTATAATTACCTTTGATTTATATGTATTAAATGCATTATACCAAAGGTTTTCTTCTTCTTTTATTCCTTTTATAGACACCCATGTATTATAGTACTTGACCTATTAAAATAATAATAAATTAGTAGTAATTATTATTATAAAAATACCTCAGTATATATACATACCTCTCCTGGTAAATTCACATATGTATTGATCTTAAAAAAGTCGAAAGATATCTTTCATTAGTTGATTGACGAGTATTGATTTTCATTAAACTTGTAATTTAAATTCCAAGTTAAGTAGAAGTAATAATTATAATAAACTAATCAATCATATTTTTTAAAAAAATTACACACCAATCCTTTATTTCTTTTGATTCTCAAATCTGGATTAATTTCTAAACTTTTGATCATGTTGTTGATAATGTGAAACCTATAATTTTAAATATATAATAATAAAAAAATTAAAAATTAATGAAATACATGTATAAATTGTTGTAACCATTAAAATTCTTCATTACAAAATATTAAAATATATTTAAGAATATTATGCCATTATAATATTTCCCAACAATTGATTTTGCTAATATTTCTAGAAACTCATCTTTTATTTCTTTTAATTGTTGGCATTGCACTGTATCTAATGCTTACCACGTGAATGTAAATAACTCAGACACAAAAAAAAAAAATAAAATGATTTTTATTTCTTAAGTTTGTAATATAAATGTCATATCTTAATCCAAAAACTTGCGGGTCTCTCTTGATATTTTTTTATCCCTCTCTATATATCATTCTAACATCATTAACTTTCATAACAAATAGAAGAATACATGTTTCAAATATAAATAAATATTATTAATATTAAGAATTTCATATAATAAGAAAGATAATAGAATAAAACTAAGAAAATATGTACCTAAAGGTGAATTTGGATTTGACTTGATATATGTTTTTAGTGATAATTTAGTAGATGATGAGAAATTATTATCATCAACTTCTTCACATATTTCTGTGAGATTATTTAATATAATCTTAAATTTATCATTCACATTATAAAATTTTTTATTTATATTTTTAATTTGTTCATTTGATATCATATATATCTTGCCAATATTTAAAATGTCAGTAAACTTATTGATAATATCATTAAACATTATTGTATATATCTTTAAACTCTATTCACAAGACAAGAGAAATCATTGAAACTAAAGTTAATTATTTTTAAAAAGTACTAATTATAAAGAATAAAATATAAATCATTACTAACAAAATTGTATATAATAATATAATAAGAACTAAAAATATTTCATTACGATAATTAATTACATGCACATCCATCAAAGTAACCTTTTAGACCTTTCCTTGTTCGATTTAAAATTTTTATGTTCTCTTTTTTAACTAAAACTTTTCTGCTCAAGTAACGTTGATGCAGATAATTTAGTGATAATATTTGCTGAATTCATAAATAAAAAAATTAAAAGATAAATTTAAATTTAAACATTATAAACAATAACAAATATATATAAAGTTGGGTTATAATTTATTTAATGTTGTTATGTTCTATTATAAAGTTCATTATTGTTGAAATTCTATAAAACAAACTATGTAGAGACATTTTCAGTGAACTGACTACTAAATTAGAATTATGAACTATGTGACTCAGATTAAGATTAATTGATAGAAACAATAAAAGAAGTAGTTTTAAATTAGATCTTTTATTTGTAAACTGAGAAAATAAAAAAAAAGTAAAATGCATATCTGTTTGATGTAAAATATAAATTAGGTAGAAAATATTCCTGAAAAAAAGAGAAAAAAGTTCAATATGTATGTTAAAAACTAAAATGGAAATCATATATCTTAAAATTCATACTAACCTCGATCATAAAGCTTTCTCAAATTAAGTCCATGACATCTTCCTCTCTAACGTTTCCTCTCTCTCCCACTCTTTGGGAAATTTACATAAACGTTGTTTTAAAATAGCCTTCTTCTCTAAAGTTGTTTCTCAGCTCCACTCTAGGAGAAAATATCGGAATTAAAAACGTTTATACAATAAAATTAATTGAAAATAACATAAACATGTAGATTAATATAAGCGTTCATTAATTATTTATATAATTGGAAATCACAGTGAATTTTAAAATAATTTATGTAAACTCATTAATTATTTATAATTAAGTTTATTAATTTATTTTAGAATTTGGCTGTTATATATTATATCACTAGGATTGAAATCATCAAATCAATTTGAATATAAAATTAAAGACTAAGATTAGATGAAACACAAGCTAATTTTTAATAATAGGTATGTGGATGGTGTGTGCAAGTGCAATAGAATTTTGATTGAGAAATGAAGAAGTTGGAATCGGATGTGAGCTCCCCTATTTTTCCTTTGCATGGGAAGAGAAAATCCGAAGTGGGGAAGGCTTGGAAATGCTCTGGGGAGTCCTAGGGAGTTTTAAAATTTCTTGGGAGCTCTCATGAAGTGAATCGTGTGAATTCCAATTTTGTATAAAACTTAAATTTTTAATTATAAAGCAGTAGAGAAATAAAACAACAGCCAATGACATTACATAATTATATATAGCATATTCATCTCAAAATAATTTAAAATAATTATAGATTTATACTAAAAAAATTATGATCAAAATATCATTTTTTTTAAACAATTGTCCCCCATCTCTTTTGTGATAATCCTCCTAAATGCCAAGCCAATATTGTTTCTTGTTCTAACTTCTTGAATGTAGCCCATGTTGCTATTCTAAGTTTAAAATGATAGTGTAAATACTAGTAATATTCATACCAAATTTTCTACAATTCTTTTCTATAGTAGACGACTTCCGAGGAGGAATTATCGACTCATTTTCAAAGAGGAATATATTTGATGGATGACTTGCATATTTGTTACTTAGAAATAATATATAAAAATAGTCTCATTGATGTGAAATAAGAGATAAATAAAATAATATCTTGTAAGAGACATCATTTTGTTTATGTTATAATTCTTTTTTATAGTTTGAATTTAAGTGCTCCAAACTCTTGCATATAATTTTCAATACATTATTCTTGTAATATAACATACAATTATTAGTGTATTAATATTTTTGTGTATTGAAGTTTAATTTGAATACTAATTTCTTAGTCTTACATATGTCATTTAGTACTACAATATTTGTTAGATTAGCTTATATTGATGCTAAGCATTCTAACTAAATAACTTAGAGTGATTGGCACAATTATTTTATTATGGTTGTAGAGCTATTTGGAATAATTCATAAATTTATTTAACTTTAATGTTAAAAGACTCTTTACTATCATTTATAAATTGCAAAGCCATTTGCGTTAAATATCAATTATTTCTATTTCCTAATTAATTTCTAATTTAATAACGCCTAACTTGTCAAAATGGAATGACATTGGTTGATGGCTCACACTCTTCATGTAATAACCAAAATCAATAATTAAATTAAAATTCTCTACCCTACAAATGAACGCTAACTTTTCTAGTGTGAGTATGCCTACTTTTTGTGTTTAAAATATGGACATCTAAACTTTCTTTAAAAAAGAAGTGGGAGAGAAGTTCATTGATTAATCTTTTTCACATAAGAAATAATCTATTATGCATTCATGAATGTTTACTTCAGATATTAACATGATATATTTAGGTTAAAAGCTCTTAATAAATATATATCGTTAATTTGATCATTTTTATCAAGATATATAAAAAAATAATTATAAACATCAAAGGAAGAATGTGATAAATATATACCAAATATCAAAGATTTTTTATCTTTACAACTTAAGATCATGATAGTCAAGATCTTAATAAGTTTATAATAATTTAGATAGACAAATAACATTAAGCTTTAAAGTAAATGAATATCAACATTGTCTAATATAGATATATACTTAAAAGAGGCATGCTTTCATGATAAAAATGATAAATTTAAAGAAGAGTTTGTCATTTCACATGAGCCAATCACAACACTAAAGGCTCAAGATCACATGAATCTCAAGAATGATGAGCGACTCTTTTATATCATATTTATTATACAAATAATTATATTAAATGCACACTAAAATATTATGCATATTAGTCTTACAATAAGGCTAAAAATTTATGTTAATTACTAATAGTCAGTATAAAGTGTATAATGTATAGAGACTAAGCACTTTATTCATTTCTTTGATGACCCACAAAGGCTAACATATTAAAAATTTAAGTACATAAATATAAGTAAATTTATATTTAAACAAACCTACAAAAAACACAATATATGAAAACATTAAATATCTTGATTTAATATATAAAAAATAATCTAACAAATATAACAAATATAAGATAGATCGACAAAGTAAATTATAGAATTTTGGAAAAAATTAAAAATTTATTAAACTAACTAGATGTAACCAATAACATTATAATTTTTTATTCAAGATATGCGTCTAATTATAGAAAAAATATAAATTTACTAATTTCTTTATAAAAATTAGAACTTTAAATTACACCAAGTCAAAATTGAAAAAAGAATAATACATGAGGTTCTAATATAAAAATCTTAGGGCATATAAAATGAAAGACTTACCATCATATTTATAGAAATCAAAGAAATTAAGCAAGAATAAAACTGTAGTAGCTATAAAAGTGAAGTAGGCAGATGTGCAAAAACCATAGACTAGAAAGAGGAAAGGTGGAATGGAGAAAATAGGTCTTGGTCGAAAAAAAAATATGAACTACATATACTTATATTTTAGATAATTTTTTGCCAAAAGAATTATCAAAATTTTCATAAAAAAGTACTTGCATTTTTTTTTAATAATAATAATAAATTCAATTGGAATTATTGATTAAAGGTTTCATAGATGTACTACCATTTATTATAATTTTATTGTGCAATATTGAATTTTTGAAATAAGCTATTCATCCTGACCAAGAAAATTCTAACCAAGTTTATTGGTCGGTTAAGGGAAAATATATTGTAGAGATAAAATACATTAAATGACTCTTCTTAGAGTATGACATATGAAAAGTAGAAGAGCTAACTTGTTTGGAAATGCAATATTTGATCTATATCTACTGGTGTAAATGGAGCGAACATGTATTCCAAATGGGAGAACCAATTCTTTTTAGGGATTTGTTTCTATCAAAGATCTTCATTCAATGGCTCTTGAACTAAGATATCTATCTTCACTAAACTTATTCAAACACACCGTGGGTTGGGTTAGGGAAAGATGTGCATCAAATGTCAAATGTAGTATTCAAACTTTCAAGTGATTTTAATCATGTAAACATTATAAAACAAAGAGGGCTTTAGTTTCAATAATTCAAAATTTGTTTGCAAACAACAAATTAAGAGGCAACAATAAAACATCCTCAAGCCCATTTTCTTTATATATATATTGAAGAATGATACTCATTGGAGAATTGGGTTAAACAACAATGATACATTACGAACATACTTATGCCATAATCATCCTTCCTAGACTTAAGTCATAATCTTGATAGTAGTCATGTCTCCTTAAAAGATACAATGTAATCCCATTAACATCATATTCAAGCATGTGTTTCCATCAATTTTAGTACTACTACCCTTATCTTGCTTGAATCGAACTATCTTCCAATTGACATCATGCTACAAACTTATATTACAACAACCTTCTTCAAGATCACACTATAAAATTGTTTTATTATAGACATCTCCATTTAGATTGGCACTCAAATATAGCCAAAATTATATTATAATAGCTCTAAAACTATGTTTTTTTCCCCAAAGGTGCAATTGCTCTCAATTGTTAAGAATATGTTAAATTTTAGGAGCTTGTTCACCTTTAAATTACAACATTGCTCAATTCTCATAAAAATATTCAACTTAATCTGTTATTTGTCAATGCAATAGTTTATTAATGAAAATAAAATTGAAAACATTCACATTTATGCCTACTTATATATTTCTCTTATAAAATTGGTGATATTATCTTATATGTTTTTTAATACTAATTTTTTTTTGTATATATATTTATGTAAATATTATTATTTTATTATTATATTGCATAATAACTTAAAAATTTATCTCATAGAAAAAGTTGGTTCTATGACTCTAATTATCAAATCAATATTATTATCGAATAAAATCTTAGTAAAAACATAATTTTTTATATTAATTATTTAATTTTAATCATAGTTTATGAGGTATTTGAGAGGATAGCATCTACGCATATCATCAAATCGGTAATATCGACCAATGTGTTCATCAAAACTGTTACCACTTCCAATAATGTGACCAATTGGTTTATTTATTTGACCCCAATTCTCAATGCATATATTGCGATGCTTTTTTTGATCGGTGACTTTCATGATTGCCTCCATTATCTATTTCTTGGTGATTATCCTTTAAACTTTTATTTAATGCTCGATATTTCATCATTTTTTTAATTGAAAAAAATTAAATTGGTTATTTTTGTACATTTTTTTATCAAAATTAGTTTAAATTTATTTTAAAAACTAAAGATAACTCTTAGCACCATATGGGCTTCTATTTAATTCATTTTTTGAACCATTAGATCATATGTTCAATTTAAATGTGGGTAAGATTTGTTAAATGTAATATATTTATAGTTTAATGTCATTATAATAATTTTGATCATTATGAATATTGTAGACATTAATTTTATTTTAGGATAATTATAATATTAAAATTTGATTTATTACATGATGATGTAGCTTGGTGTATGCTTTATCATGACATTCTTCTTGTTGATAAGACTAGAGGGAGTCCAAGAGAAACTTGAATTATGGAAGTCAACTTTAGAGTCTAAAGGTCTTATTCAAGTAGATCTAAAGGTGAATAAATGTAGTGTAATTTTAGTTGTAGAAGTTCTAGTAGTGTTTTAATATTGGGTGAACAAGTCATTAAAGAGTGAGCAATTGATATCTAGGCTCTATTGTCCAAAATGATGGTGAAATAGATGGAGATGTTATTAGTAGAATTCAAGTTGGATGGTTGAAATGGAAGAATGCATCGGCCTATTGTGTGATAGAAATGTAAAGCTTAAACTTAAGGAAAAATTTTATAAGATAGTGGTAAGACACATGGCCAATAAAGAGAAGCATAAGACTAAGGGTGTGTTTGGGATGGCTTTTTTAGCTACTTTGTTTTAGAAAAAGAAAATATAGCAACTTCATTTAACAAATTATTGTCTGCTTTTCAAAAATTTTTGAGATGAAAAAAACTTTGAGAACCGAATTAAAGTGTGGTGGGCATCGACTATTTTTAAATTTTTCAAAAAGAAAAAATTATAATACAATACAGTTTTCAAAAATTGCTTTCTTCACACATTCACTTTTAAAAGCTAGCATCAAACAAACCCTAGTATTGTGAGATAAGGATGCTCAGTGGATGAGTGGCTTTACTCTTAGAGATAAAATGCAAAATGACTATGTTCGGGAAAAGTTGGAGTAGCTCCAATGGCAAATAAGATTAGAGAGAGTCGCCTTAGATGGTTTGGGCACATAAAGCGTTGGTCTTCCGATGACCTGATTAGGAGAGTAGATGCATTAGATTGCCTTATGTTAAGAAATGTAGAGGTAGACCTAAAAGGGCTTGGTTAAGATGTATAAAAAATGACCTTATTATACTTGAATTAAATGAAAATTTGAATAAGGACACAATGGAAGAAAGATTCATGCATGAGCCCACATAGTGAGATAAAGCTTGTTGTTATTTATCTGATGTGCACACTCTATTTTAAAAAATTATTTTCTAATTTTGAGCATCTATTTTACAATGTTATCAAAAAAATTGAACAATAATCCGACAAATTGTCAAAATATGGATAGAAAATACTTGAGTCAAACTCTAAAAACTTTAATTAAATTTTATTTGTTATTTATATTTTTATGTTATAATCACAATTTTAAAAAAAGAGTGAATATTGGTTGTGACTAAATGTTATAATTATATCTTTGTAAAGAATGATTAAATGAGTCATATTTTTAAAATAATTTTAAATCACATCATTAATAATTATTTTCATAAGAATATTATTAAATTTAATAAAATATGAAAAAGAATTTGTCAAGATATTTTGATATTATATTTTTCTCAAAACATGCCATACGATAATAAAATAAAAATATATGAAAAAAATCAAGGAATTGGCTAAAATTAAAAATAATAATAACAACAAATATCAATTGCTTGGTTGTAGTGGCTTGCATTAGAAAGGAAGCCAATGATAAGCCATGAACTCCAAATAAGGTCAATTTATCCTTTAAATTTTTTGTATCAAAATATAATGTTAAAATTGAAAAATAAAATTCTAAATGTAAAGACATTTGGAGCGGGTTTTGGGAGAGTGATGTAATGCAAAACATATGATTGTGACTTTTGGAACTGTATTTTGAAAAATTTATGATGAGATAATTATATTTTAAACTTAATCGACTATCTGTGATGTGACTAGGAATCTTCAATTTGATTTTTGTAAAAAAAATGTATATCTACTACAACTTCTTTATTCAAGATTCTTATAGTAATTTACCATTAATTTTGCATTCACTTGCAACTATCTCAAGCATACTCTTATTCATAAAAAAATTACAAAATTTAATTCATGCTTACTATTTTATTTTTTTCTTTTAAATATTCTACATTTTCAGCCTTTTATTTCTTTTTGTTATTATAATTTTTCTTTTAGATATTTTTTCTAAAAAAAATGAAACATATTGATTTCATGAAGGCATTCAAATTAAAAAAAAATAGTTTAATAAATAAATAAATAAATAGTGGCTAGATGACATGTTGGATTTGTAGGCATATGTACTAAGCCTATGATACACACACTCTAAAAAATTAGTAGTGGACACACGAAAAGTATCGATTAAAATAATATTAAAAAATTAAAGGGACAAGCATGGACCCACATGATGCCTAGGGTGGGCAAATGCCCAATGCCCACCTGAAAATATTAATTTTATTTAATGGAATGAAGAATTTTGCAATTTGCATATTTGCCCATCTAAAATTATTAATTTTTTCAATTAGATGGAGAAGTTTATAATTTTTACTCCTCACCTTAGAATAATTTTGAGATGAATATTAGCAAATAGTATTATATACACATCTTAAAATGAATTTAATTTTAACTTATTGTAATCTCATGTAATCAATATTTTAACTCATGTAATCTAGTTATAAACTTGATATGACACTTAAAATACTACTAGTAAAGCAGAATCTTGATGCTAAAAGCAAGCTAATCAGTTGAAACTAGATCAAGCACTTAAAATATCCTTGGAAATTGGGATATCGGTTAAATCCCTAAATAGCCCTCAAACATGGAGTGTTTATAGTCAAATCGTCTTGGAGGATCTAATAAGCCCAAGATCTCACAATCGACTTTATTTGAGTATTCAAATACATACATCAAATGATCAAAGGAATCATTTTGAATCGATGAAGTGGAGTGGTTCTTTTGCATGTATTTACAGTCCCTCCTCCAATCTATAAATAGCTCCTCATTCCTCATATGAGGGGACAAGAGAGAGAGAGCTCTAAAGCTTGAAGATCCTCCAAGCACAATGTTGCCACCACTCGGTCATCAACCACCACGCCATAATCCTCGTCGTCAATCTGTCGGTCTCCATCATGGAATTCATCATTCGATGTAATTTGTTCACCATCATCTGTACCATTAGCAATTATTACCACGAGCATACATAGTTGTTGTTCCCTTCTCATATATAATTCTAATCCGTTTGAAAAATTTTTTGTATTCAAAAGATACATAGTGGAAGATTTTCTTTGGGCAAGGCCCCATGATTTTTTCCCTTTTGAGATTTTTCATGTAAAATTTAGTTTTCTTTATTCACTCTTTAAATACCATGTGTATTGGATTTTATAAAAAGGCTAAACTTTCACTCTATCATGGTTTCTAGCTACAAAACTATATTTTATAATTTTATAATAATTTTAAATCATAAAATTTTAAAATTTTTTTATATTGTTAGTTATATTCCTCTTATAAATTATATTTATATTTATATATTAATATTACAATTTTTTAAAAACATTTAATATGACATTAATTAATATAAATGTTAATTAAATTCATAAATTACTTAAATTGATCTACTTCATTTAATTTTTTTTAAAAAAATTATTTTTGTGCTTAGTATTTCAAAAAGGATAAAAGGATTTTGATATTTTATTAACTTTGTAGTAATCAAATAATTTAATCTATAAATCTTGAGCAAAACTAATTTATATATTTAATCTTAAGAAGGTGAGTAAACTATAAATTATAGGTTATAATTTTCATATTTTTATCTATTTATAATTTTCTCTTACAAATTTGATGATTTTATCTTACTAATTATTTGTATTTTTCTAAAAAAATGATATAATTTTATTTATTTTAATTATGCATATTATGATTATTATTTAATTATTATATTATTTAAAATATTTCCCACCTAAAAAATAAGTTGATTATGCCCTTTGACATTAAATAATTGATTTAAAATTATATAAAAATATTTTAAATATAATTTTGTTATATTTTAAATTATTATAGAGTTTTAAAATTTTAGAGAATGATATTTGAGCTAAAAAGAGAATAATAAGATATATTTATTACAAATAATTAAAATTATTAAAATTATAATTAATTTTATAAATTTAGAATTGATAATAAATTTTATTCATTAAAATTATTAATGTATAATAAAATAAATTACTTAAATTAATATATATATATATATATATATATATATATATATATATATATATATATAAACTTAAAATTAATTTTTATTAAATGACTTATTTTTAATATTTTAAATATTTTATCTATTTAATTTATACACATTATTCTTAATTATTATTATAATGTCATATCCAATAGTATTCATGTCTGTATTTTTAAAAAAAATGTCTATGTAATCTTATATATCTGTATGTATCCCATATCTGTGTATAATTATCATCATAGGGCAAGAGAGATGATAGATTGCGTGTGAGGAGGAAAAATCAGAAAATTGGTAAAGAGAAAAATAAAAAAATATAGGTAATTATCAAATTTAATCAATTACAAAAATGAAGTTTTAAAATTACATTTTTAATCCTTTAATCATTTTAATAATAATTATTATTATTGTTTCAGTTATTGTCGACACATTTAACTTTTAGTGATGCATCTAATAATTTAATTTTAAAATTGGCTAAAATCAAAGAGTAATGAAAGTGTAATTTTGAAATAAATTTTAGAAAAATATATAAATAAGAAAATAATAATGAAAATGAAGTATTATGACTTGATGAAATTGTCTTGTAGAACAAATATACTATTTCATTAAATGATTTTAACCATTCTCTAATTTTATTTTTTTCAAACTTCTATCAAAGTCATTTATTAATTGAACAATGAATGTAAGTAGAGATCGATTCACATAAATTTTATGTTGTGCCTTAAAGAAAATCTTGGGAACCAATGAAGTTTGTGATATTATCTTTATACTCACTATCTAATTCCTATGAGGAAAATAAATAAATTAAATAAATTTGAAAAATATAATATATTATTTAGAAATTTAAAAAAAATCTATTAATTGATTACCTTTATTTTTTTACGTAGATCTATTCGGCATACCAATAATAGCTTGACTCATCATCAAATAATATAAATGTAGAATTTGAGGTTGCAACATCTAATTTAATAAGATATCTATATGAAAAAAATCAATATAAGAAATAATAACCATTAAATATAAATCATTTTAATTTCATAAATTATTTACCTCAAACTATATTCTACATTTTTATTTGAGCACTTGGTACATTCTATTGAATCTTCTTTTATAATTACCTTTGATTTACATGTACTATATGCATTATACTAAAGGTTTCCTTCTTATTATTCCTTTTGTAGACACCCTTGTATCATAGTACTTGATCTAGTAAATAATAATTATTATTATAAAATATTATTTTAAAATACATAATTTTATATACATACCTCTCACGATAAATGCAGATGTATGGATCTTAAAAAAATTAATCAGTACATATCTTTCATTAGTTAATTGACCCAGGGAGTATAAAATTTCATTAAACCTATAATTTATATTTCAAGTTAACTGAAAGTAATCATTATAATAAACTAATCAAGCATATTTAAAAAAAACTTGTTGATGATGTTGTTGACAATGCAAAACCTGTAATTTTAAATATATAATGATTATAAAAAAAATAAAAATCAATACTTGTATAGATTGTTGTAACCATTAAAATTCTGCATTACAAAATATTAAAATATATTTAAGAATATTATATCATTATAATATTTTCCAATAATTAATTTTTCTAATATTATTTAAAACTCATCTTTTATTTCTTCTAATTGTTGGTCTTGTAGCTAATGCTTCCCACAATGTGAATGTAAATAACCAGAAACAAAATATATATATATATATATATATATATATATATATATATATATATATATATATATATATATATATATATATATATATATATATATTACAAAATATTTTCTTAAGTTCACAATCTAAGTGTCCAAAACTTGTAGGTCTCCCTTGATAATTTTTTTTTATCCATCATACATACAATCTAACGTCATTAACTTTCATAACCAGTAGAAGAATATATGTTTCAAATATAAATAAACATTATTAATATTAAGAATTTCATATAATAAGAAAAAAATATAATAAAACTAAGAAAATTTGTACATGAAGGTGAATTTGGATTTGACTTCATATATATTGTTGATAATTTAAGATGATGAGAAATTATTATCATCAACTTCTTCATATTTTTTGAGATTATTTTATATAATCTAAAATTTATCATTCACATTATAAATTTTTTTTTATATTTTAATTTGTCCATTTGATATCATATATATCTTGCCAATATTTAATTTGTTAGTAAAGTTATCGATAATATCATTGTACATTATTGCATATATCTTTGAACAATGTTCATAAGAAGAGAAATCATTAAAATTAAAGTTAATTATTTTTTAAAAATATTGATTATAAAGAATATAATACAAAATCATTACTAACAAAATTGTATATAATAATATAATAAAATCCAAAAATATTTAATTGTAATAATTAATTACTTTCACATCCATCAAAGTAACTTTTTGGACCTTTCCTTGTCCTGATTTAAAATCTTTTATATTCTCTTTTTTAGTAACTAAAACTTTTATGCTCTAGTAACATTGATGCAGTGCTAATTGAGTGATAATATTTGATGAATCCATAAATATTGACCTATCATAATTTTTTTAAAAATATTTAGTGTTGTTAGCATATGCTTAAGAAGTGAAAAATGTATTATGATATTTCAATAAAAGAATAAATAAAATTTATTCATATCAATAAAGATTAAAGATTTTTTTATATACCTAAAGATTATTAAGAAGATATTAGTATATTTTTGTATACAATATTTCTTGTAATGGCCTTGCCTTGATGCATATTTATCACTGGATGATAAGCACTTTTGTGTTGTTCATTGAAATTCCTCTAGATAATGCAACATATAATTGTTCATAAGAGAATACATGAGAAGATATATTCCAACTATTGTTTGACCTTGCGACTTTATGATTGTCATTGCAAAACATAGATGCATTGGAAATTGTTTTCGTTTAAATTTAAATGGTAGAGTTTCATCGTCACTTCGACATAAAGGTATTCTTGGGAACAAAAATAATTTGCTAGACAATTGAGCAGTTGATATTTCTGCAAGAATAACATTCTCTTTAAATAATTTGCAAATCATTCTTGTTTTATTGCATAATCCATTTGAAAGATCTAAATTTCTTAATAACATTATTGGACAATTTTTTTTAAAGTCGATGTGGAGTCCATTAGTTAAATGAGTTCAAATTTCACATAATAGATTAGATTTTTAAATAACACTATCAGTGATTAATTATATAATTTCAAATATTTTTTAAGCTTTTGATTTATCTTATGAGCATATTGTTGCTAAGATAGCTCTTTTCATAATGTAATCTTGATATAGCATTTTCATGCAAACATGAATATATATCATTTATTAATAAATCTTGAATCTTCACCACTCACATAGTTTATTATCATCTCATTTAGAATCTTTACTAATCTATCTTCAATTTTAAAATCATCTCCATTTCCAATTCTAAGTATGAATTAAAAATAATGAATCATTTTTTTGCTCTCATATTCTTTTTTAATTTAAAAACTTCTATATCTCGACCATAAATATGACATAACTTCTATACTTAATATTTTCATTTTTTGATGACGTTATACTATTTTCAACTTATCGAAAGTCACCTTCAAATACAATCATTTTGCCACTAAAATAAATAGAGTTATTCATAATATCTCTTAATGTTGTCCAAAGACTCTATTGATGTTCGTTTTACCATTGGCTTCATCCCAAATTATAATACTTGATTTCTTAAGTAATAATGCAAGACCACTTTGATTTGGTATTGCACATGACTTGATTATGTTGCATTTATTGGTATTTTAAATGTTGAATGTGTTGTTCGACCTCATAGATTGATCTTTCCCACATGTTGCTATTACTATTGCTATGTGACCATCCATTCTTAAGATTGCAAGTAATGCTCGATATAAAAATATATTTTATGTACCACCATGACCATCTATAAAAAATATGACATTCTTCTTATGATATACACGGTTTATAATTTCTACATATGCCTTTTCGATCTACATTAAGTCTTTATGTTAATATCTTCACTTGGTGTCATTACATTTAATTCTTCCATTAGCTCCCTCTTTTGAAATTCTTCATCTTTCTCAAATGAAGTAAAATTTTCTCAGAGCAATTTAGGTAGATCAAATTCTATACTCTTACCCATTCTCTCAATAAATACTTTGATGTTTTTTAATGTTTTTTCACACATAATTCTTCAAAAGACTACCATTATTTTGATAATCTTAGATAATCATTATAATAATTATTTCATAGTTGATTTATATTTGTAGACTATAAATTAAATAAGTAGCAAAAAATAGTCGTAATTTAAATGGCATTTGAAAATTGGATGCATCGTTTAAATATTTAAAATATAGTCACCGGTTTCCAACAAACCATGCTTAGACTTCTTTAAATGTGAAACACATTTTGTACTTTTAAATCAATAAATGATGTCGGTCCATAAGCATGATTTAAAAACATTCTTAAATAATATCTTTCACCCTTGATGGATTTGATTTATCAATAATTTGCTCAAACTTTTGTCTTCTTTTTTAAAAAAAAATTTTTCTTATCCGAGACATATTTTTCTAGAATTTCACTATAGATATTGTTTTTTGCCTAATCTCTTTTAATTAACTCAAAAAAACTATGACAACATAGTTTTTTTGATATTAAATGTTAATAAATCACATAAATTATTTTTGTTTATAATATATAGCATGCATGTCTTCTAAATAGCTATAAATTACCTTGATGGATACTCATTTAAATCAAATTCAAATATTCTCCATAATGCTTTTGGGTTGATACCCATCTTCCATCTTAATCTTGAATCTCATCAAAATTTTCTCTCTCATTCGTGAAATTAAAATTGATATTTTATCATTATGTTGACCTTACTTTTGGAATGAGTTCTCAATCTCCCTCATAGATCTAGGACTCTTCTAGACTAGAGCTTCTTAGTCTTAAGATACTTCTAGTGATTTGGTGAACACTTAACCTAAGCCTAGAGGCTTAGAAGGGTTAGTCATAGGAGTAGGCTATGGGGACTTAGGAGACTTACACCATAGTCTAAACTAATCAATGTTCACTTTCTCAAATCAAACCCCAAATTAAAATTTCAATTCAAATTAAAATTCCAAAATTTACAATCAATCTCAAATCCAAGCTCAAAATCCTTCCTAAGCCTTATGATTGAATCCCATTTAGCCTACCCAAATAAAATTCAATCAAACCCAACTCTAAATGATTGAAACCCAAGATCAAATCCAAGCTCTAAACCTCTTAAGCCATGTAATGATTCTACAAACTTAGCCAATCTCCACCCAATTCAATCCAAATTCAATTGATTTCTTCTTGAGTGAATCATATATTCAATCATCTTCACAAATATAAATGAAATCTACACTCGAATGATCAAAATTCAATCAAACTAAATCAAATTCTCTTATAAGCCCTTTGGACCTACCTTGAGCTTACTAAAGCTTTCAAATCACTCCAAACTCATTTGATTTTCTTATAAATCAATTATTCCTTTAAATATCTTCCCAAATATAAATGAAACTTACATTTAAATGACCAAAATTAAATCCAAAATCAAATCAAAACCTAATCAAAGACCCTTTTCAAATTCTTTAGACTTAACCAAATCCCATCCAAATCAAGTCAAAACCAATGGATTTTTTTTCTTGAGTCAATCATTCCTCCAACCACCTATCAAAATATAAATGAAACATGCAATTATCAAACCAAACTAAGATCAACCCAAGTCAAAATCAACTTAGTTTTGACTTGAAATTTTTAAATGAACCAAAACCTGTTAGAATCTAAATTGATTACAATTAAATTTATATTTTAATCCTAAACTCATATATAAATTCAACTAGTCCTCAATCAAACCAAAATCAAGACAATTGATTTTAGGTTCACTTGATCCAAAGTGACCTAAAGAACCATTTGAGCCAAGTTCCAATCTAGCCCAAATTGGATTGAACCAAGCTCATCAAAACCTTTCACCATGATTGTTGACCACCCTAGGATCATCAATTATCAAATTGGGTCAAACCAAGTCAACTTTGTCATTTGACCAAGTCAACCCCTTAACCCATATGCCAAATTAGCCAAAAAACCTATCACACTAAAATTGAAACCATGGCTTACACCAACCCATGATCAATGATTGAACATGACACCATCAATTGAGCCAAACCAAACCCAATTGATCCTTTGACTCAAGTTGACCAAAATTGACCTAAAAGACCAAAATAGGTCAAATCATGATCCAACCCAAATTGATTGCAACCAATGGCTCAAGTTTATTCCAAGTTGATTATTGAACTTAATCAAAACCATAATTGAGCTCGGTTTAACCCAATTAATTGACCATAGCCCAAATTGACCTAAATGGTCAAATTGGTCTAAAAACTAAATTAAATCTAAATCAACTCTAAACAAAATACATCTTCAATTAACCAATTGAACATGAATCTACATCTAATCCAAGCCAATTTGACCAATTTGGTCAATTAATAACCCATTTGACCTATGTGAATCCAAATGAGCCAAAATCAAACCTAAGCCAAATTGATTGAAACCAATTAAACCAAAACACTTCAAATCATCATTTAACCTAACCCCAAGCCTTGGTTTGACCCAATTTGACTAATTGGTCAATCAACTTAACCTAATTTGACCCATAAGAGCAAAATTGAGCCAATTCTCTTGGAACCAAGCCATGATCACTTGGAATCATTCGACCCAAACCCATCTTGGATCATCAGCCAGCTCATCAAATGGACTCAAACCCAAGGCAAATCTTCCTTAGATTTTCCTCCCACATGGGATTTTGCAAAAATTAGCAAAGTCCACTCATCCTTTTCACTTGGCAACCCTCACACACCCAAAATGGGGTGACCTACTCCTAGCCCAACTAAGTGGGCTAGGCCTATCATAAAGGAGGTGATTTAACTCACTTCCCTCACTAGATCCATTGGATCCGGGGACAAAGTACCTTGTGCCACCTCAAGCCTTCTTCGTGCATGCCTCCCTCCTAGGCTATTTCGATCTCATTAGTTTTATTTTTTTGCATAGTTGTGTTAAATTTATTTCTTAATTTCTAATGTATTACCTTATAGTTCTAACACAACATATATTTATTTAATAATTTTTTGTTAAAGATGAATAGATAAATTTTTATAAATATGATTTTAAAATTTACAAGATGAATAGATAACTTTTATAAAGATTTTGATAAATTGTAGGTAGTAATAAGAAATAAATTAGGAAAATTTAATTTAAATATATTATCATATTTAACCATAAATATTTATTATTTTCTAGTGAATACAAATTAATTAGATAAAATGAGAGTTAATAAGTAAACATATATTACTAAATAAATATAATAAATTTCTTAAATGATCAATATGAATGTTAATTTAAAATATAATCAAGAAAGTTAATATATTTTAAATTATTATATAGTTGAACATGAAAAACGTTCATTTATTTAATAGTTTTTGTGTTAAAGACATAGATTGTTTATCAAAATAAATGAAGAATTAATAAATAATAAAAATGTATAAATGATAAACTTTATAATTGATAGAAATGTTATTTAATTATGGCACATGTCAGCACAACTAATCATAATGTAAAGACATAAATAAAAGATTAAATGGATAATTAAAAAATTTAGTAATGCAAAAAATTATCTAAATAAGAAAATGATAATAAAAATCAAGTATTATGGCTTGATGAAATTGTCTTGTAGAATAAATATACTATTTCAATAAATAATTATTAATCTTTCTCCAATTTTTTATTTTTTATTTTTATTTTTTATTTTCTATCAAAGTCATTTATTGATTGAACAGTAAATGTACGTAGAGATCTATTCACATACATTTTATCTTGTCCCTTAATGAAAGTCTTTGTGGAACAAATAAAGTTTGTGATAATAATTTTTTTTATACTCCTCGATCCATTCTGAGGAAAAAATTAAAAACAAATAAATTATAAAAATATAATATATTATTTAGAAATTCAAAAATATGTTAATTGATTACCTTTATTTTTTAGCTCTATAATTGGCATACTAATAATAACTTGACTAATCATCAAATAGTGTAAATGTAGAATTTAAGGTTGTATCTTCAACATCTAATTTAATAAGATATCTACATGAAAAAATCAATATAAGAAGCGTTTATAGCTATCATCTGCACGGACTTGGATGCTCTCATTTATCTGTTGAACTGTTGATTTATATACTTAATGACCTATTTGGGTTGTTATCATGTTCTGTTGGCACTTGGGCTCTCCTTGTTAAAGGAGTGTTGTTTTCCCTTTATCTTTTATATCTGTGGCTTTCTCTCCCATGTGTATGTGATTGGCTTTGCTATACTTTGGTGTCGCTCTTTCGGTCCGACTCTCTTCCAATGGATGGGTTGGTTCCCAGTTTGTAGGCTATGATGGATGGTTGATTTCACCCATTCCTTTCTGGTAGTAGCATATTGTATCCCTTCCTTTGGATTTGGATGCACATGGTTGCAGCTGCCCCCAAGTTGGTGTGATCGTGCTGGAGCTTTTTCCACAACTCTCTTTCTCTCGGTGTTTACTCTACCTTGATTTAGCTCATATCACTTTAATGGTTTAACTTTTTCTAGATGTTTGGATTACATGTTCTTCTCACAAGTCATTTTTTTTGGAGGTATAAACTTCTTTCTCAACAATTGCTATTGTTGGCTAGCTTTGCTATTTTCTCATGTGTATCTTTTGCTTTCTTTGGTTATTTTCTTTCTCTTTTGATATGTGTGGATTGTACTTAGTCAGTGGATTTACTCTCTAGGATGATTGTAGCTCTTTGAGCTGAGTTTACCCCAGGACCTTGTAACCCCTTTTTGTGGCAATAAAATTCCCATATGGGGTTCCCAAAAAAATCAATATAAGAAGCATAATAAATATTAAATATAAATTATTTTAATTTCATAAATTATTTACCTCAAATTATATTCTACATTATTATTTGAGCACTTAGTACATTCGCTGAATCTTCTTTTATAATTACCTTTGATTTACATGTATTAAATGCATTATACCAAAGGTTTTCTTCTTCTTTTATTCCTTTTATAGACACCCATGTATTATAGTACTTGACCTAGTAAAATAATAATAAATTAGTAATAATTATTATTATAAAATACGATATATATACATACCTCTCGATAAATGCAGATGTATTGATCTTAAAAAAAGATCTAAGTGCATATCTTTCATTAGTTGATTGACAGAGTATTGATTTTCATTAAACTTGTAATTTAAATTCCAAGTTAAGTAGAAGTAATAATTATAATAAACTAATCAATCATATTTTTTAAAAAAAATTACACAAATCCTTTATTTCTTTTGATTCTATCAAATATGGATTAATTTCTAAACTTTTGATCATGTTGTTGATAATGTGAAACCTATAATTTTAAATATATAATAATTATAAAAAATTAAAATTAATGAGCATGTATAAATTGTTGTAACCATTAAAATTCTACATTATAAAATATTAAAATATATTTAAGAATATTATGCCATTATAATATTTCCCAACAATTGATTTTGCTAATATTTCTAGAAACTCATCTTTTATTCCTTTTAATTGTTGGCATTGTTTTGTAGTAATGCTTACCTGACAAAGAATAATAACTCGACACAAGCAAAAAAAATATTACAAAATGATTTTTATTTCTTAAGTTTGTAATATAAATGTCATATCTTAATCCAAAACTTGCGGGTCTCTCTTGATATTTTTTTATCCCTCTCATATATCATTCTAACATCATTAACTTTCATAACAAATAGAAGAATACATGTTTCAAATATAAATAAATATTATTAATATTAAGAATTTCATATAATAAGAAAGATAATAGAATAAAACTAAGAAAATATGTACCTAAAGGTGAATTTGGATTTGACTTGATATATATTGTCGATAATTTAGTAGATGATGAGAAATTATTATCATCAACTTCTTCACATATTTCGTGAGATTATTTAATATAATCTTAAATTTATTATTCATATTATAAAATTTTTTATTTATATTTTTAATTTGTTCATTTGATATCATATATATCTTGCCAATATTTAAAATGTCAGTAAACTTATTGATAATATCATTAAACATTATTGTATATATCTTTAAACTCTATTCACAAGACAAGAGAAATCATTGAAATTAAAGTTAATTATTTTTAAAAGTAGTAATTATCAAGAATAAAATATAAATCATTACTAACAAAATTGTATATAATAATATAATAAGAACTAAAAATATTTAATTATGATAATTAATTACATGCACATCAAAGTAACCTTTTAGACCTTTCCTTGTTCGATTTAAAATTTTATGTTCTCTTTTTTGTAACTAAAACTTTTTTGCTATGCTCAAAGCGTTGATGCACGATAATTTAGTGATAATATTTGCTGAATTAATAAATAAAAATATTAAGATAAATTTAAATTTAAACATTATAAACAATAACAAATATATATAAAGTTGGGTTATAATTTATTTAATGTTGTTATGTTCTATTATAAAGTTCATTATTGTTGAAATTCTATAAAACAAACTATGTAGAGACATTTTCAGTGAACTCGGACTACTAAATTAGAATTATGAACTATGTGACTCATTAAGATTAATTCATAGAAACAATAAAAGAAGTAGTTTTAAATTAGATCTTTTATTTGTAAACTGAGAAAATATAAAACAAAAGTAAAATGCATATCTGTTTGATGTAAAATATAAATTAGGTAGAAAATATTCCTGAAAAAAAAGAGAAAAAGTTCAATATGTATGTTAAAAACTAAAATGGAAATCATATATCCTAAAATTCATACTAACCTCATCATAAAGCTTTCTCAAAATTAGTCCATGATGTCTTCCTCTGTTTCTCTCTCTCCCACTCTTTGGGAAATTTACATACATAGCACAGGAGAAAATAACATTGTTTTAAAATAGCCTTCTTCTCTAAAGTTGTTTCTCAGCTCCACTCAAGGAGAAAATATCGTAATTAAAAATGTTTATATAATGAAATTAATTGAAAATAACATAAATGTGTAGATTAATATAAGCATTCATTAATTATTTATATAATTGGAAATCACAGTGAATTTTAAAATAATTTATGTAAACTCATTAATTATTTATAATTAAGTTTATTAATTTATTTTTAGAATTTGGCTGTTATATATTATATCACTAGGATTGAAATCATCAAATCAATTTGAATATAAAATTAAAGACTAAGATTAGAAGAAACACAAGCTAATTTTAACAATAGGTATGTGGATGGTGTGTGCAAGGGCAATTGAATTTTGATTGAGAAATGAAGAAGTTGGAATGGGATGTGAGCTCCCCTATTTCGCCTTTTGGGAAGAAAATCAAGTGGGGAAGGCTTGGAAATGCTGGGAGTCCTAGGGAGTTTTAAAATTTCTTGGGAGCTCTCAGAAGTGAATTCAATTTTGTATAAAACTTAAATTTTAATTATAAAACAGAGAAATAAAAAACAACCATGACATTACATAAAAGTAAAGTGCACAAAATAAAGAAAAGAATACAAAGATTTTTATGTGGTTTAAAACTCAAAACTTACCATGCATCATACCCAAGCTAAAATTTACTAAGTCAAAATGAGATTACAACAAATCTCTCATCTCCTTCACACAGAGTACAACCCAACACCATACTTTCCTTAACTTAAGTACACTTTAATTCATCAACCACGAAGCTTTGAAACTTAAAGATAGTATAGAAATAGATAAGTTAAGCATAAATAAACCAAATGCATAAGAAAGCCAAGAAGGAGAACAAGTCACTTATGCAAAATCGACTAGAATGAAAGCACATTGTTAAGCTTTCTACAAGAAAATCCACTAATCCTCCAAGTTCTATTGTGCAATCCTCAAACAATCACTTGTAGGTTGGAGGATGGAAAAGGATGATGAAATTAGCACTTGATTAACCAAGAAGAGATCTCTAAAGTTTTGCAAAATTCAAGAGAAAGTTTTTCTATAAGAGATTTTCCCAAGAGAAGTCAACTTAGTCTAAGAAATATTATTTATAAGACAATGGGTCATGAGGTTCCTCCAAGTGGAGAAAAATAAGAGGAAAACTTATTGAGAATTAAAATATAAACCAATAAAAATAAAAATAAATGCAATGAGATAAAAAATTAAAGAGAAATAAGAGAGAATTTAATATGGAAGGTTGATTTAATTAAAATCAATTTGAAATTCAAATTTTATAAGAGGATTTTAGGCAAGGCAAGGAAGAGAAGGTTTAATTAGTAAGTGATTCAATTTCAATCAATTAAATTAAATTAATTTAGCATGATAAAAAAATTGACAAAAGGGGATATGGAAGAAAATTAATTTGGAAAGAGATTTAAATTTAATCAATTCATCATATGACTTGATTTCTAATGTAATTAAGAAATTATTGCTTATGTGTCAGAGAGAGAGAGAGAGAGAGAGAGGAGAGAAGAGTTTGAATTATTACCAAACAAGTTAAGACAATTAATTGTCCAAGTGAAAAGGGTAATAATTTAAATTAAGCATGATATATGATCTAAAGGAAGTTTTCATGATGGGATTCAATTAATATTTAATGCAATATCATGGAATATTCAATCAATTCATGGATTGAATGAATGAAGGAAAAGATAACATACAAGTAGAGTGTGAATTATTTGGTTTTAACCAAAAAAAAATAAACCAAAGTTTTTGAGTAATTTGGTTTGGTTTTGAACTTAAATTTATTTTACTTTTAATTATAGAAAACTTTGGTTTTTGGATCAGTTTGTTAAATAAAATTTTGGATGGAACCAAATAAACAAAAGTAATTATATGTAATGAGGTATTATTAATTTATGTATAGTAGGCTTATCTATTATACACTTATTTTTATTTATTTATTTAATACTTGGTAGGTTCTTTTTTGGAGGACCATTATCCAATTTTCCAAAATATTTTGGTCTCATAACATGGTAATATGGTTCCATCAATTCTAAGTTCAAAACATCGTTAAGGTAAGAAAAATTAGTTCTAAATATTTATTTTAGTGCATGAAGTTGTTAATTGCATTTTTTATTATATTTATGTTATTTTTCTTATTGCTTGTTCATTATAAAATAAAAAATTATGTCAATAATTTTTAAATGTAGCAAACTTTGGTTTATCCAAAACCAAACCAAAATAATCTAACCAAATTATTATTGGGTTTGTTTGGTTTTGCATTTTATTTGGTCGGTTTAGTTCAATATTTTTAGGAATCCAAAATCGGTTTTAAAATTTATCATCCAATCCATCCAAATCAACCAAAACACACACTAGCATTATTTAATAAAATCCAAGGAATATTCATAAATTATTACTTTCCTAAAATAGATTAGATTTATTTTAATATACTTAATTAGAATTAAATAATGATGGATCAAATCTTAGGAAAGTTTAAATCAATTTTCATTAAGAGATTAATTTGAATTTGAATAAAGATATAGTTGGCCAAAGGGTTTCCAAAAAAATTTTATAAAAAGAAAGGAGATAATTCCATGGTTTATTTTAATTGAATTTGAATTAACTCAAATAAATTTAAATTAATTCTAATTAAATCAACTAGATTACCATGATCACCACATAGCATTCCAAAAAGAGGAGAGTTCAAATTTGCATATGAAATCAAAGGAATATTCATTTTGAATTTAAAAATAATTTAAATTAAAGATTCAAATAAATAAAATTTTTAATTTAGAAAAAAATGAGATAATTATGGAAATAATTTGAATAACTCTCATAATTTATTTACCAAATAATCATGAAAACAATTCAGCTAAAAGGTTTAGGATGAGACACATGATAGAGAGAAAATTATGACAATATGAGAGAAAAATAATACCTTGAATAATATTTGATTAATTTATATACATGCATTGAATAAATGGATAATGAACATACCTAAGCATGAGAATAATTTGAAATGTGAACTTAATTTAAGTTGCATGGAATAATAATAAATGTAACAAAATTTATGCATTTAGTCCACATTATCTAAAATGAATCATTTGAATAATAATTGTAAATATAAAATGTAGAATTTATGAATAATTCTCAAATAAATTATTTTGAAATGAATGAATGATTTATTTTATTTAAGTGAGCTTCTTATTTTCCTTAATGTAGTTAATCATAGAAAAATTCTCACCTAGCACATGCCCAATAGCTTTAGGGTTTTGATTTCATTGAAGAACATGAAGGTAAATAATTTTCCTGCACACTTAAATACCTTGAAGAATGTTTGATTAATTTGTATATATATATATATATATATATATATATATATATTTATTTATTATCAATATAAATTTAAATTAATAATGACATTCATAATGATTAATTCGAATAATTTATCATGCAAAGAGATAATTAGTTCTTATTACATAAGGTTTGTTATTATCAAATCAAATGATAAGATACATAAGATGTATAGTCAACAATTATTTTGTGATTATTTAATTATAGTGTATAGGGTGTTTAAGAGGATATCATATTGTGGCATAGCATCAAATTTGTTGTTATATCTGATCAAAAGCTTCATCAAGGAACTATCACTAATAATGTAATAAATTGGGTTGAGACTTTTTGGTTGGTGCCAATCTTTGGTGCTTATATTGTTGATGCTTATTTGGGTCAATATTAGACTTTTATCATTAGTGCAATAATTTATTTTATGGCTATCATTCATGATTTTTTTTAAAAGTAGACTATATTTTATGATTTTATTATTTTTTATGAAAAAAAAAAGACTGTATTGTGGTATTATGATTGATTTTTTTTTCAGATTATATTAAATTTATTTTAAAATATTTTCAAAAATATTTTAGATTTATGATCAATTTTACATAGAAAAGTTACATAAATTATTTGATTCACTTAATTGGCAATATGGGGAAAAAAGAAATATAGCATCAAATATATTTACATATCTAATATTTATTTTTATAATATATAATTTTTTAATATCACATCAAAAACATTACTAATATCAATTTTTTAAAAGTGAAATATACTTTTTATTATGTATTTTTTTGATGTGATTATATCATTAAAATGTTTTATAAATGAATATTAACTTTTGGGTTGTTGTTATATTAGTACATAACACACATTAATGTAGGGTGTGCATTCAATTTATTTGGAGTTTATTGAGGGATTCATCAACTAATTAATTTTTAATACATCATCCAAAAAAATAAAAATAGTAAAGTTCACTCAAAATTGAATCAAATCATATATGAATTTAATTCGACTTTGATTAAATCAGAAATTTTATATCATACAATGCAAGATATAATGAAGGGTGTGGGAGTCAAGTAGAGAAATAATTTTTTGAGTTTTTATAACTTTGACTTAAAAGAAAATAGCTAATTAGTATTAGCTATTTTAACAAATTTCAATTTCTGTCAATTTAATTTTTTTTTAAATAATTAATTCTAATCCAAATAACATTTAATTTCAAACAAAAAATCAAACAACTATTTAATAAATTGACCCAAATCAACTAAAATAGGCTTAATTAGATTTGATTATTTTTATTTTAACCAATTAATGTTCAACTATATTTAACAATCTAAATATTTAAGTACAATATTGGTAATTTGTGAAGCACATAAAATAAAATCAATATTGACTACTAGTGGTTGGCTCATCTTTGAATTTTATTTGAGCCATCGCATATGTTAACATTATATATAGATATTAACACAAAATAAAATAATTGAGATAGAAACAAAATAATAATGAGAGAGAGAGAGAGAGAGAGAGAAAGAAAAAAAGGATATATGATATATTTTATTTTAAGAATGAAAATAATTATGATCAAAATTAATCAATATTCTAAGAAATGAAACTCATTTAAACAAAATAAAAGATAAATTGATTGAAAAAAACTAGAATTTGGGTATTTTCAATAGAGAAAAGATAAATAGAGGAAAGTAAAGAGAACATCAAGATAGAAAGTTTTCATTACTAAAATTTATCAATACAAAAATACCAACTCTTCCATGTTTTAAGGCTCATGAATTGCTTGATTTTAAAGATTCTATTTTAATTATAAGATTGACTCGCTATGGTATGAAATAAAAAAAAAATGAAATTGGCCTAGTCTAATTCAACTCAAAATTGATAGTAGAGATGTGCCTTTCATTATGATCAATTCTCTTTAACCTCCCTTTGTGAAGATAGTAGTGTCAACCCAATTGCATTAATAATCAAGTTTACAACTTAGCATCTTTTTTGGTAGTCATATATTATAATGCATACACCAAAAAAGCTCCACCATTAATGCATATCAATTTGAATTCCATCCCAAAGAGCATGAATATTAGCTTTCCTTCTTGAATGGTGGATGTTATGACTTAGGAACCTTATTTGCCAACAATTAGTATGTCCAAGATAATGTTGGATGGGTTGTAGGATATGCTTTATTAACAATATTCTTCTTCATCTCATTGACATCATTCTATCATCATAAACTTCCTATAAGACCTTTCACTAAAATTAATGATTGTGACATCATAGACCTTGTTGATCAATAGCTCAAGAATATAAAAGAATTGTTTTCAAAACTCCTTTAAATATGTTTTGAGATAAATTTATTAACTAATTATATATAATATTCATCTCAAAATAATTTAAAATAATTATAGCATTTATACTAAAAATTATGACAAAATATATTTTTTTTTTTAAAACAATTATATTTTTTTTGTGATAATCCTCTAAATGCCAATAATATTTATTTCTTGTTTTCTTATTATTAGATTATTATTATTAGTTTAAAAATATGTGTAAATACTAGTAATATTCATACCAAATTTTCTACTATTCTTTTCTATAGTAATAGAAATTATCATGTCATTTCAAGAAATATATATATGACTTGCATATTTGTTACTTAAAATAATATATAAAAATAGTCTCATAGATTTATAATAAAAGATAAATAAAATAATATCTTGTAAGAACATCATTTTGTTTATGTTATAATTCTTTTATAGTTTTAATTTAAGTTCTAAACTCTTGCATATAATTTTTCAACATTATTCTTGTAATATAACATACAATTATTAGTGTAATATTTTTTGTGTATTGAAGTTTAATTTATACTAATTTCTTAGTAAATCATATCATTTAGTACTACAATATTTGTTAGATTAGCTTATATTGATCTAAGCATTCTAATACAACAAATAACTTATATTAGTGATTATTTTATTATGGTTGTAAGCTATTTGAATAATTCATAAATTTATTTAACTTTAATGTTAAAAAGACTCTTTATCATTTATAAATTACAAGCCATTTTTAAATATCAATTATTTCTATTTTAATTAATTTCTAATTTAATAATAACTTGTCAAAATTTAATCATTGGTTGATGGCTCATCTTCATGTAATAACCAAAATCAATAATAAATTAAATTTCTACAAATGAAATAACTTTTTGTATTGTTATGCCTAATTTTTGTGTTTAAAATATGGACATCTAAACTTTCTTTAAAAAAAGAAAGTAGAAGTTCATTGATTAATCTTTTCACATAAAATAATCTATTATACATTCATGAACGTTTACTTGATATCCACATGATATATTTAGGTTAAAAGCTCTTAATAAATATATATCATTAATTTGATCATTTTTATCAAGATATATAAAAAAATAATTATAAACATCAAAGGAAGAATGTGATAAATATATACCAAATATCAAAGATTTTTAATCTTTACAACTTCAGAACATGATAGTCAAGATCTTAATAAGTTTTATAATAATTTAGATAGACAAATAACATTAAGCTTTAAAGTAAATGAATATCAACATTGTCTAATATAGATATATACTTAAAAGAGGCATGCTTTCATGATAAAATGATAAATTTAAAGAAGAGTTTGTCATTTCACATGAGCCAATCACAACACTAAAAAACAAGATCGATGAATCTCAAGAATGATGAGACTCTTTTATTATCATATTTATTATACAAATAATTATATTAAATGCACACTAAAATATTATGCATATTAGCTTCTTACAATAAGGCTAAAAATTTATGTTAATTACTAATAGTCGTATAAAGTGTATAATGTATAGAGACTAAGCACTTTATTCATTTCTTTGATGACCCACAAAAGGCTAACATATTAAAAAATTTAAGCACATAAATATAAGTAAATTTATATTTAAACAAACCTACAAAAACACAATATATGAAAACATTAAATATCTTGATTTAATATATAAAAATAATCTAACAAATATAACAAATATAAGATAGATCGAAAGTAAATTATAGAATTTTGGAAAAATTAAAAATTTATTAAAATCTATTAGATCTATCCAAAAATTATGGATTTACCAAAAGATATAAGCATATAAACTAACTAGATGTAACCAATAACATTATAATTTTTTATTCAAGATATTTTAATTATAGAAAAATATAAATTTACTAATTTCTTTATAAAATTAGAACCTTAAATTACACCAAGTCAAAATTGAAAAAGAATAATACATGAGATTCTAATATAAAAATCTTAGGGCTTATAAGTGAAAGATACTTACCATCATATTTATAGAGAAATCAAAGAAATTAAGCAAGAATAAATAGTAGCTATAAAATTGAAGTATAGGCAGATGTGCGAAAACCATAGACTAGAAAGAGGAAAGGTGGAATGGAGAAAATAGGTCTTGGTCGAAAAAAAATAACATGAACTACATATACTTATATTTTAGATAATTTTTTGCCAAAAGAATTATCATTTTCATAAAAAAAGTACTTGCATTTTTTTTTGATAATAATAATAATAAATTCAATTGGAATTATTGATTAAAGGTTTCATAGATGTGTGCCTACCATTTATTATAATTTTATTATTGTGCAATATTGAATTTTTGAAATAAGCTATTCATCCTAACCAAGAAAATTCTAACCAAGTTTATTGGTTGTAAGGAAAATATATTGTAGAGATAAAATACATTAAATGACTCTACTTAGAGTATGACATATGAAAAGTAGAAGAGCTAACTTGTTTGGAAATGCAATATTTGATCTATATCTACGGTGTAAATGGAGCAACATGTATTCCAAATGGGAGAACCAATTCTTTTTAGGGATTTGTTTCTATCAAAGATCTTCATTCAATGGCTCTTGAACTAAGATATCTATCTTCACTAAACTTATTCAAACACACCGGTTGGGTTAGGGAAAGATGTGCATCAAATGTCAAATGTAGTATTCAAACTTTCAAGTGATTTTAATCATGTAAACATTATAAAACAAACGAGGGCTTTAGTTTCAATAATTCAAAATTTGTTTGCAAACAACAAATTAAGAGGCAACAATAAAACATCCTCAAGCCCATTTTCTTTATATATATATTGAAGAATGATACTCATTGGAGAATTGGGTTAAACAACAATGATACATTACAACATACTTATGCCATAATCATCCTTCCTAGACTTAAGTCATAATCTTGATTATAGTAGTCATGTCTCCTTAAAAGATACAATGTAATCCCATTAACATCATATTCAAGCATGTGTTTCCATCAATTTTAGTACTACTACCCTTATCTTGCTTGAATCGAACTATCTTCCAATTGACATCATGCTACAAACTCGCTTATATTACAACAACCTTCTTCAAGATCCACTATAAAATTGTTTTTTTTTATAGACATCTCCATTTAGATTGGCACTCAAATATAGCCAAAATTATATTATAATAGCTCTAAAACTATGTTTTACAAGGTAGACAATTGCCCACCCTCAATTGTTAAGAATATGTTAAATTTTAAGAGGTTGTTCATCTTTAAATTACAACATTGCTCAATTCTCATAAAAAATATTCAACTTAATCTATTATTTGTCAATGCAATAGTTTCTCAATGAAATTAAAATCTGAAAACATTCACATTTATGCCTACTTATATATTTCTCTTATAAATGTGGTGATATTATCTTACTGCTATGTTTTTTTAATACTACTTTTTTTATATATATTTATGTAAATATTATTATTTTATTATTATATTGCATAATAACTTAAAAATTTATCTGTCATAGAAAAAAGTTGGTTCTATGTCTGACTCTAATTATCAAATCAATATTATTAATCATCAGAATAAAATCTTAGTAAAAACATAATTTTTATATTAATTATTTAATTTTAATCATAGTTTATGAGGTATTTGAGAGGATAGCATCTACATATCATCAAATCTGTAATATATCTCCAAAAGCTTCATCAAAGAAGCTACCACTTCCAATAATGTGACCAATTGGGTCGAGGCTATTTGGCTGATTCTCAATCATTATATTCGATGCTTTTTTTGGTGATCGGACTTTCATGATTGCCTCCATTATCTATTTCTTGGTGATTATCCTTTAAACTTTTATTTAATGCTCGATATTTCATCATTTTTTTAATTGAAAAAAAAATTAAATTGGTTATTTTAGTACATTTTTTATCAAAATTAGTTTAAATTTATTTTAAAAACTAAAGATAACTCGTAGCACCATATGGGCTTCTCTTTAATTCATTTTTTGAACCATTAGATCATATGTTCAATTTAAATGTGGGTAAGATTTGTTAAATGTAATATATTTATAGTTTAATGTCATTATTCTAATTTTGATCATTATGAATATTGTAGACATTAATTTTATTTTAGGATAATTATAATATTAAAATTTGATTTATTACATGATGATGTAGCTTGGTGTATGCTTTATAATGACATTCTTCTTGTTGATAAGACTAGAGAGGAGTCCAAGAGAAACTTGAATTATGTAAGTCAACTTTAGAGTCTAAAGGTCTTCCTTCAAGTAGATCTAAAGGTGAATAAATGTAGTGTAATTTTAGTTGTAGAAGTTCTAGTAGAAGTGTTTCAATATTGGGTGAACAAGTCATTAAAAAGAGTGAGCAATTGAGATATCTAGGCTCTATTGTCCAAAATGATGGTGAAATAGATGGAGATGTTATTAGTAGAATTCAAGTTGAATGGTTGAAGTGGAAGAATGCATCTGTCTTGTTGTGTGATAGAAATGTACCGCTTAAACTTAAGGAAAAATTTTATAAGATAGTGGTAAGACCTGTGGCCAATAAAAGAGAAGCATAAGACTAAGGGTGTGTTTGGGATGGCTTTCTAGCTACTTTGTTTTTTCAGAAAATAGCCAGAAAATATAGCAGCTTCATTTGGCAACCAAATTATTGTCTGCTTTTTAGAAAATTTTGTGATGAAAAAGCTTATTTGAGAACCAGAGCTGTTAAAGTGTGGTGGGTATCAGAAAGCTATTTTTTAAATTTTTCAAAAAGAAAAAATTTATAATACACACAACAGTTTTTTCAAAAAATTGCTTTCTTCATGACTTCAGACTTTTAAAAGCTACGCATCAAACAAACCCTAGTATTGAGAGATAAGGATGCTCGTGGATGAGTGGCTTTACTCTTAGAGATAAAATGCAAAATGAGTATGTTCGGAAAAGTTGGAGTAGCTCAATGGCAAATAAGATTAGAGAGTCGCCTTAGATGGTTTGGGCACATAAAGCGTTGGTCATCCGATGACCTGATTAGGAGAGTAGATGCATTAGATTTGCCTTATGTTAAGAAACGTGGAGGTAGACCTAAAAGGCTTGGTTAAGATGTATAAAAATGACCTTATTATACTTGAATTAAATGAAAATTTGACACATAATAGGACACAATGGAGAAGAAAGATTCATGCGAGCCCACATAGTGAGATAAAGGCTTGTTGTATATCTGCGTGTGTGCACACACGCTATTTTAAAAAAAATTTATTTTCTAATTTTGAGCATCTATTTTACAATGTTATCAAAAAAATTGAACAATAATCCGACAAATTGTCAAAATATGGATAGAAAATACTTGAGTCAAACTCTCTAAAAACTTTAATTAAATTTTATTTGTTATTTATATTTTTATGTTATAATCACAATTTTAAAAGAGTGAATATTTGTTGTGACTAAATGTTATAATTATATCTTTGTAAAGAATGATTAAATGAGTCATATTTTAAAAATATTTTTAAATCACATCATTAATAATTATATTTTTCTCAAAACATTCCATACGATAATAAAATAAAATATATATGAAAAAAAATCAAAGAATTGGCTAAAATTAAAAATAATAATAACAACAAATATCAATTGCTTGGTTGTAGTGGCTTATTGCATTAGAAAGGAAGCCAACAGCTAAGCTAGTGAACTCTCCAAATAAGGTCAATTTATCCTTTAAATTTTTTGTATCAAAATATAATGTTAAAATTGAAAAAATAAAATTCTAAATGTAAAAGACATTTGGAGCGGGTTTTGGGAGAGTGATGTAATGCAAAAACATACGATTGTGACTTTTGGAAACTGTATTTTGAAAATTTATGATGAGATAATTATATTTTTAAACTTAATCATTATCTGTGATGGCTAGAATCTTCAATTTGATTTTGTAAAAAAAATGTATATCTACTACAACTTCTTTATTCAAATTCTTAGTAATTTTCACCATTAATTTTGCATTCACTTGCAACTATCTCAAGCATACTCTTATTCATAAAAAAATTACATAATTTAATTCATGCTTACTATTTTATTTTTTTTTTTTTTAAATATTCTACATTTTCAGCCTTTTATTTCTTTTAATTTGTTATTATAATTTTTTTTCTTTTAGATATTTTTTTTTAAAAAAATGAAATATACTTTCATGAAGGCATTCAAATTAAAAAAATAGTTTAATAAATAAATAAATAAATAGAGTGGTAGTAGTGACATGTTGGATTTGTAGGCATATGTAGGGCTCTAAGCCAGAGCTATGATACACACACTCTTAAAAATTAGGCGTGCACAATGAAAAAGTATCCGATTAAAATAATATTAAAAAATTAAAGGGACAAATGCAAGGCGGACCCACATGATGCCTAGGGTGGGCAAATGCCCAATGCCCACCCTGAAAATATTAATTTTATTTAATGGAATGAAGAATTTTGCAATTTGCATATTTGCCCAGTCTAAAATTATTAATTTTATTCAATTAGATGGAGAAGTTTATAATTTTGCCCCTCCTCAAAATAATTCCCACCTTAAGAATAATTTTGAGATGAATATTAGCAAATAGTATTATATACACATCTTAAAATGAATTTAATTTTAATTTTAACTTATGTAATCAATATTTAACTCATGTAATCTAGTTATAAACTTGATATGACACTTAAAATACTACTAGTCGAATCTTGATGCTAAAAGCAAGCTAATCCGAAGTTCAAACTGGTCGAGATCAAGTACTTAAAATATCCTTGGAAACATTGGGATATCAGTTAAATCTCTAAATAGCCCTCAAACATGGAGTGTTTATAGTCAAATCGAGCATCTTGATGAGCCGGATCTAATAAGCCCAAGATCTCACAATTATGACTTTATTTGAGTATTCAAATACTTAAAATACATCAAATGATCAAAGGAATCATTTGAGCTGAGTCGATGAAGTGGAGTGGTTCGACTTTTGCATGTATTTTAGCCGTCCTCCTCCAATAAATAGCTCCTCATTCATATGAGGGGACCCAAGCAAGAGAGAGAGAGAGCTCTAAAGCTTGAAGATCCTCCAAGCACAATCATGCCACCACCGACATCAACCACCAGCCAGCCACTAATCTCGCCGTCAATCTCTGTCGGTCTCCATCATGGCGACTTTCATCATCAGTCGATGTCCCTCGCTATTCACCATCATCTGCTACCATTAGCAATTGTTACCACCTGAACGTGACTACATAGTTGTTGTTCCCTTCTCATATATAATTGTAATCCTCGTTATGGAAAATACTCGAAACAGATACATAGTGGAAGATTTTTGCTGGGCAAGGCCCCGATTTTTCCCTCTTTTCGAGGTTTTCCATGTAAAATTTTTGGAGTTTTCTTGTTCACTCTTTAAATACCTATATGTGTGCTTTGGATTTTATAACAAGGCTAAAGTAAACTTTCACTCTATCACAGTTGGTTTTCTAGCATAGAACAAAACTATATTTTATAATTTTATAATAATTTTAAATCATAAAATTTTTAAAATTTTTTTTTATATTGTTAGTTATATTCCTCTTATAAATTATATTTATATTTATATATTAATATTACAATTTTTTTAAAAACATTTAATATCTGGACATTAATTAATATAAATGTTAATTAAATTCATAAATAACTTAAATTGATCTACTTCATTTAATTTTTTTTAAAAAAAAAATTTTGTGCTTAGTATTTCAAAAAGGATAAAAGGATTTTGATATTTTATTAACTTTTGTAGTAATCAAATAATTTAATCTATAAATCTTGAGCAAAACTAATTTATATATTTAATCTTAAGAAGGTGAGTAAACTATAAATTATAGGTTATAATTTTCATATTTTTATCTATTTATAATTTTCCCTTATAAATTTGATGATTTTATCTTACTAATTATTTGTATTTTTCTAAAAAAATATGATATAATTTTATTTATTTTAATTATGCATATTATGATTATTATTTAATTATTATATTATTTAAAATATTTCCCACCTGAAAAAATAAGTTGATTGCCTTACATACGTGTCCTAAATAATTGATTTAAAATTATATAAAAATATTTTAAATATAGTTTGTTATATTTTAAATTATTATATAGAGTTTTAAAATTTTAGAGAATGATATTTGAGCTAAAAAGAGAATAATAAGATATATTTATTACAAATAATTAAAATTATTAAAAATTATAATTAATTTTATAAATTTAGAATTGATAATAAATTTTATTCATTAAAATTATTAATGTATAATAAAATAAATTACTTAAGTAATATATATATATATATATATATATATATATATATATAATTTAAATTTTTTTATTAAATGACTTATTTTTAATATTTTATCTATTTAATTTATACACATTATTCTTAATTATTATTATAATGTCATATCCAACGCGTATTCATGTCCTGTATTTTTAAAAATAGAAATGTCCCGTGTTATATCATGTATGTATCCCCGTATCTGTGTATCCGTGTCTGTGCATCATAGGGCAAGAGAGATGATAGAGGTGTACGTGTGAGGAGGAAAAATCAGAAAATTGGTAAAGAGAAAAATAAAAAATATAGGTAATTATCAAATTTAATCAATTACAACCAAAATGAAGTTTTTAAAATTACATTTTTAATCCTTTAATCATTTTAATAATAATTATTATTATTGTTTCAGTTGTGTAAACAACGACACATTTAACTTTTAGTGATGCATCTAATAATTTAATTTTAAAATTGTGACTAAAAATCAAAGAGTAATGAAAGTGTAATTTTGAAAGTAAATTTTAGAAAAATATATAAATAAGAAAATAATAATGAAAATGAAGTATTATGACTTGATGAAATTGTCTTGTAGAACAAATATACTATTTCATTAAATGATTTTTAACCATTCTCTAATTTTATTTTTTTCAAACTTCTATCAAAGTCATTTATTAATTGAACAATGAATGTAAGTAGAGATCGATTCACATAAATTTTATGTTGTGCCTTAATTGAGAAAATCTTGGGGAACCAATGAAGTTTGTGATATTATCTTTATACTCACTATCTAATTCCTATGAGGAAAATAAATAAATTAAATAAATTTGAAAAATATAATATATTATTTAGAAATTTAAAAAAATCTATTAATTGATTACCTTTATTTTTTACGTAGATCTATTATTTCAATAATAATGACCTCATCATCAATAATATAAATGTAGAATTTGAGGTTGCAACATCTAATTTAATAAGATATCTATATGAAAAAATCAATATAAGAAACATAATAACCATTAAATATAAATCATTTTAATTTCATAAATTATTTACCTCAAACTATATTCTACATTTTTATTTGAGCACTTGGTATTCTATTGAATCTTCTTTTTAATTAATTTTTTGATTTACATGTACTATATGCATTATACTAAAGGTTTCCTTCTTATTATTCCTTTGTAGACACTTGTATCATAGTACTTGATCTAGTAAAATAATAATTATTATTATAAAAATATTATTTTAAAAATACATAATTTTATATACATACCTCTCCTGATAAATGCTCAAGTGTATGGATCTTAAAAAAAATTAATTCGTACATATCTTTCATTAGTTAATTGACCCATAGTATAAATTTCATTAAACCTATAATTTAAATTTCAAGTTAATAATCATTATAATAAACTAATCAAGCATATTTAAAAAAAAACTTGTTGATGATGTTTTGACAATGCAAAACACTTAATTTTAAATATATAATGATTATAAAAAATTAAAATCAATACTTATAGATTTTGTAACCATTAAAATTTGCATTACAAAATATTAAAATATATTTAAGAATATTATATCATTATAATATTTTCCAATAATTAATTTTCTAATATTATTTAAAACTCATCTTTATTTCTTCTAATTAATTGTGTATCTTTGTAATAATGCTTTCAATGTGAATGTAAATAAATACTGAATATATATATATAAATATATATATATATATATATATATATATATATATATATATATATATATATATATATATTCAAAATATTTTTTCTTAAGTTCACAATCTAAGTGTCATAAATCAAAACTTGTAGGTCTCCCTTGATAATTTTTTTTTTATCCATATCATACACCAATCTAACGATTAACTTTCATAACCAATAGAAGAATATATGTTTCAAATATAAATAAATATTATTAATATTAAAATTTCATATAATAAGAAAGAAAAATATAATAAAACTAAGAAAATTTGTACATGAAGAATTTGGTTTGACTTCATATCGATATTGTTAATTTAGTAGATGATGAGAAATTATTATCATCAACTTCTTAATTTTAGATTATTTAATATAATCTAAAATTTATCATTCACATTATAAATTTTTTTTTATATTTTTAATTTGTCCATTTGATATCATATATATCTTGCCAATATTTAATTTGTTAGTAAAGTTATCGATAATATCATTGTACATTATTGCATATATCTTTGAACAATGTTCATAAGACAAGAGAAATCATTGAAATTAAAGTTAATTATTTTTTAAAATATTGATTATAAAGAATATAATACAAAATCATTACTAACAAAATTGTATATAATAATATAATAAAATCAAAAATATTTAATTGAATAATTAATTACTTTCACATCCATCAAAGTAACTTTTGGACCTTTCCTTGTCTGATTTAAAATCTTTTATATTCTCTTTTTTTTAACTAAAACTTTTATAGTACATTGATTCTTTAAGTGATAATATTTGATGAATCCATAAATATTGACCTATCATAATTTTTTTAAAATATTTATGTTAGCATATGCTTAAGAAGTGAAAAATGTATTATGATATTTCAATAAAAGAATAAATAAAATTTATTCATATCGATAAAGATTAAAGATTTTTTATATACTAAAGATTATTAAGAATATTAGTATATTTTTGTAATATTTCTTGTATAATGGCCTTGCTTGATGCATATTTATCAGGATGATAAGCACTTTTGTGTTGTTCATTGAAATTCCTCTAGATAATGCAACATATAATTGTTCATGAGAATACATCTTAAGATATATTGGTATTATTTGACCTTGCCACTTTATGATTGTCATTGCAAAACATAGATGCATTGGAAATTGTTTTTGTTTAAATTTAAATGGTAGAGTTTCATCGTCACTTGGACATAAAGGTATTCTTGGGATCAAAAATAATTTGCTAGAAAATTGAGCATTGATATTTAAGAATAACATTCTCTTTAAATAATTTGCAAATCATTCTTGTTTTATTGCATAGTCCATTTGAAAGATCTAAATTTCTTAATAACATTATTGGACAATTTTTTTAGAACAAGTCAATGTGGAGGAAGTCCATTAAGTGCCAATGAGTTCAAAAATTTTACATAATAGAGATTAGATTTGCCATCAATAACACAGTCAAAATTGAAGTAATTTATATAATTTCCTGGAAAATATTTTTTAAGCTTTTGATTTATCTTATGAGCATATGTATTTTTGTTGCTAAGATAGCTCTTTTCATAAATGTAGTTGATATAGCATTTTCATGCAAACATGAATATATATCATTTATTAATAAATAATCTTCACCACTCACATAGTTTATTATCATCTCATTTAGAATCTTTACTAATCTATCTTAATTTACGGCTCATCTCCATTTCCAATTCTAAGTATGAATTCAGAAAATAATGAATCATTTTTTACTCTCATATTCTTTTTTAATTTAAAAACTTCTATATCTGACCATAAATATGACATAACTAAACTATACTTAATAATTTCATTTTTTGATGCGTTACTCTTAAAACTTATGAAAGTCACCTTCAAATACAATCATTTTACTAAAATAAATATTATTCATAATATCTCTTAATGTTACGTCAAAGACTCTTGATGTTCGTTTTACCATTGGCTTCCCAAATTATAATACTTGATTTCTTAATAATAATGCAAGACCACTTTGATTTGGTATTGCACATCTATGATTATGTTGCATTTATTGGTATTTTAAATGTTGAATGTGTTGTTGACCTCAACAAGATTGATCTTTACCCACATGTTCTATTACTATTGCTATTGACCATCCATTCTTAAGATTGCAAATAATTTTCGATATAAAATATATTTTATGTACCACCATGACCATCACATAAAAAAATATGACATTCTTCTTATGATATACACGGTTTATAATTTCTACATATGCCTTTTTTGATCTACATTAAGTCTCAGATTATGTTAATATCTTCACTTGGTGTCATTACATTTAATTCTTCCATTAGCTCCCTCTTTTGAAATTCTTCATCTTTCTCAAATGTAATATTTTTAAGCAATTTAGGTAGATCAAATTAGATATACTCTTACCCATTCTCTCAATAAATACTTTGATGTTTTTTAATGTTTTCTCATAATTCTTCAAAAGACTACCATTATTTTGATAATCTTGAGATAATCATTATAATAATTATTTCATAGTTGATTTATATTTGTAAAATCATTAAATTAAATAAGTAGCAAAAAAAAAATAGTCAATTTAAATGGCATTTGAAAATTGGATGCATCGTTTAAATATTTAGAAATATAATCAGTTCCAACAAACCATGCTTAAATACTTCTTTAAATGTACTCTTTGTATTTTTTGTACTTTTCATAAATCAATAAATGATGTCGGTCCATAAGCATGATTTAATAACATTCTTAAATAATATCTTTCACCCTTGATGGATTTCTATTTATGCGACCAATTTGCTCAAACTTTTGTCTTCTTTTCCAAAAAAATTTTGTCTTATCAAGACATATTTTCTAGAATTTCACTATATAGATATTGTTTTTTGCCTCAGAATCTCTTTTAATTAACTCAAAAACTATGACAACATAGTTTTTTTGATATTAAATGTTAATAAATCACATAAATTATGATTTTGTTTATAATATATAGCATGCATGCCTTCTAAACGTAGCTATAAATTACACACTGATGGATACATCTCATTTAAATCAAATTCAAATATTCTCCATAATGCTTTTGGGGTTGATACCCATCTTCCATCTTAATACTGTTGAATCTCATTAAAATTTTCTCTACGTTTTGTGAAATTAAAATTGATATTTTATCATTATGTTGACCTTACTTTTGGAATGAGTTCTCAATCTCCTCATCATAGATCTAGGACTCTTCTAGACAAAACTTAGTCTTAAGATACTTCTAGTGATTTGGTGAACACTTAAGCTTTGAGGCTTAGAAGGGTTAGTCATAGAGTAGGCTATAGGGACTTAGGGAGACTTACACCCATAGTCTAAATCAATGTTCACTTTCAAATCAAACCCCAAATTAAAATTTGAATTCAAATTAAAAAATTCCAAAATTTTAATCAATCTCAACCTCAAGCTCAAAATCCTTCCTAAGCCTTATGATTGAATCCCATGGATTTAGCCCTACCCAAATAAAATTCAATCAAACCCAACTCTAAATGATTGAAAGCAAGATCAAATCAAGCTCTAAACCCTCTTAAGCCATGTAATGATTCTACAAACTTAGCCAATCTCACCCAATTCAATCCAAATTCAATTGATTTCTTCTTGAAATCATATATTCAATCATCTTCACAAATATAAATGAAATCTACACTCGAATGATCAAAATTCAATCAAACTAAATCAAATTCTCTTATAAGCCCTTTGGACCTACCTTCACGAGCTTGGCTAAATTTGCTTTCAAATCACTCCAAACTCATTTGATTTTCTTATAAATCAATTATTCCTTTAAATATCTTCCCAAATATAAATGAAACTTACATTTAAATGACCAAAATTAAATCCAAAATCAAATCAAAACCTAATCAAAGACCCTTTTAGCCAATTCTTTAGACTTAACCAAATCCCATCCAAATCAAGTCAAAACCAATGGATTTTTTCTTGAGTCAATCATTCCTCCAACCACCTATCAAAATATAAATGAAACATGCAATTATCAAACCAAACTAAGATCAACCCAAGTCAAAATCAACTTAGCCCTTTTGACTTGAAATTTTTAAATGAACCAAAACCTGTTAGAATCTAAATTGATTACAGCTAAATTTATATTTTAATCCTAAACTCATATATAAATTCAACTAGTCCTCAATCAAACCAAAATCAAGACAATTGACCCATTTAGGTTCACTTGATCCAAAGTGACCTAAAGAACCATTTGAGCCAAGTTCCAATCCCAATTGGATTGAACCAAGCTCATCAAAACCTTTCACCATGATTGTTGACCACCCCAGGATCAATTAATTCTTGGGTCAAACCAAGTCAACTTTGTCATTTGACCAAATTATAACCCATATATGCCAAATTAGCCAAAAACCTATCATACACTAAAGAAATTGAAACCATGGCTAACACCAACCCATGATCAATGATTGAACATGACTTGACCATCAATTGAGCCAAACCAAACCCAATTGATCCTTTGACTCAAGTTGACCAAAATTGACCTAAAAGACCAAAATAGGTCAAATCATGATCCAACCCAAATTGATTGCAACCAAAGTTTATTCCAAGTTGATTATTGAACTTAATCAAAACCATAATTGAGCTCGGTTTGACCAATTGACCAATTGACCCTTTATTAAAATGGTCAAATTGGTCTAAAAATAAATTAAATCTAAATCAACTTCTCTACAATCATCTTCAATTAACCAATTGAACATGAATCTACATCTAATCCAAGCCAATTTGACTAATTTGGTCAAATTGGTCAACTTTACCCAATTGACTTGTATGAATCCAAATGAGCCAAAATCAAACCTAAGCCAAATTGATTGAAACCACTTGAACCAAAACTCTTCAAATCATCATTTGAACCAAACCCAAGCCTTGGTTTGACCCAATTTGACCAATTGGTCAATCTAACCCAAGTTAACCTAATTTGACCCATAAGAGCAAAATTGAGCCAATTCTCTTGGAACCAAGCCATGATCACTTGGAATCACGACCCAAACCCATCTTGGATCAGCCCAAAACCAGCTCAAACCCAAATGGACTCAAACCCAAGGCAAATCTTCCTTAGATTTTCCTCCCACATGGGATTTTGCAAAATTAGCAAAGTCCACTCATCCTTTCCACTTGGCCTCACACACAAATGGGGTCGACCTACTCTAGCCCAACTAAGTGGGCTAGGCCTATCATGGACCAAAGGGAGGTGATTTAACTCACTTCCCTCACTACTCGAATCCATTGGATCGGGGACACAAGGCCTTGTGCCACCTCATAGCCTTCCTCCACCCAATCGTGCATGCCTCCCTCTAGGCTATTTCGATCTCATTAGTTTTATTTTTTATTTGCATAGTTGTGTTAAATTTATTTCTTAATTTCTAATGTATTACCTTATAGTTCTAACACAACATATATTTATTTAATAATTTTTGTGTTAAAGATGAATAGATAAATTTTTTATAAATATGATTTTAAAATTTACAAGATGAATAGATAACTTTTTTATAAAGATTTTTTGATAAATTGTAGGTAGTAATAAGAAATAAATTAGGAAAATTTAATTTAAATATATTATCATATTTAACCATAAATATTTATTATTTTCTAGTGAATACAAATTAATTAGATAAAATGAGAGTTAATAAGTAAACATATATTACTAAATAAATATAATAAATTTCTTAAATGATCAATATGAATGTTAATTTAAAATATAATGATGCGAAAGTTAATATATTTTAAATTATTATATAGTTGAACATGAACAATGTTCATTTATTTAATAGTTTTTTGTGTTAAAGACATAGATTGTTTATCAAAATAAATGAAGAATTAATAAATAATAAAAATGTATAAATGATAAACTTTATAATTGATAGAAATGTTATTTAATTATGGCACATGTCGGCTAATCATAATGTAAAGACATAAATAAAAGATTAAATGGATAATTAAAAAATTTAGTAATGCAAAAAATTATCTAAATAAGAAAATGATAATAAAAATCAAGTATTATGGCTTGATGAAATTGTCTTGTAGAATAAATATACTATTTCAATAAATAATTATTAATCTTTCTCCAATTTTTTTATTTTTTATTTTTTATTTTTTATTTTCTATCAAAGTCATTTATTGATTGAGCATAAATATACGTAGAGATCTATTCACATACATTTTATCTTGTCCCTTGAGAGAAAGTCTTTGTGGAACAAATAAAGTTTGTGATAATTTTTTTATACTATCCGATTCCTGTGAGGAAAAAATTAAAATAAATAAATTATAAAAATATAATATATTATTTAGAAATTCAAAAAATATGTTAATTGATTACCTTTATTTTTTTAGCTCTATAATTGGCATACTAATAATAACTTCAGCCTAATCATCAAATAGTGTAAATGTAGAATTTAAGGTTGTATCTTCAACATCTAATTTAATAAGATATATACATGAAAAAAATCAATGTAAGAAGCGTTTATAGCTGGCTACAATCATGCAGGCTACCTGGACTTGGATGCTCTCATTTATCCTGTTGAACTGTTGATTTATACTGTGGAATGACCCCAGTTGGGTTGTTATGGGCGGCATCGAGTTCTTGGCACTATTTGGGCTCTCTGTTGTTAAAGGAGTGTTGTTTTCCCTTTATCTTTTGTATCGTGTGGCTTTCTCTCCCATGTGTATGTGATTGGCTTTCTATACTTTGGTGTCTTGCTCTTTCGGTCCACACAACTCTCTTCAATGGATGGGTTGGTTCCCAGTTTGTAGGCTATGATGGATGGTTGATTTCACCCATTCCTTGGTGGTAGTAACTGCGTCTGTTGTATCCCTTCCTTTGGATTTGGATGCACATGGTTGCGCCCCAAGTTGGTGTGATCGTCGAGCTTTTCCACAACTCTATTTATCTCACGGTTTTTGTTTCTACCTTTGATTTAGCTCATATCACTTTAATGGTCCTAACTTTTTTCTAGATGTTTGCAGATTACGTGTTCTTCTCCTGCAAGTCATTTCTTTCGGGAGGTATAAACTTCTTTAGCCTCAACAATCTATTGTTGGCTAGCTTTGCTATTTGCTCATGTGTATCTTTTGCTTTCTTTGGTTATTTTCTTTCTCTTTTGATATGTGTGGATTGTACTTAGTCAGGGGATTTACTCTCTAGGATGATTGTAGCTCTTTGAGCGGTAGCTACCCCTTTTAAGGACCTTGTAACCCCTTTTGTGGCAATAAAATTCCCATATGGGGTTCCCAAAAAAAATCAATATAAGAAGCATAATAAATATTAAATATAAATTAATTTCATAAATTATTTACCTCAAATTATATTCTACATTGTTATTTGAGCACTTAGTACATTCACGAATCTTCTTTTATAATTACCTTTGATTTACATGTATTAAATGCATTATACCAAAGGTTTTCTTCTTCTTTTATTCCTTTTATAGACACCCATGTATTATAGTACTTGACCTAGTAAAATAATAATAAATTAGTAATAATTATTATTATAAAAATACCTCAGTTTATATACATACCTCTCCTGATAAATGCGAAGATGTATTGATCTTAAAAGATCGATAAGTGCATATCTTTCATTAGTTGATTGATTGAGAGTATTGATTTTCATTAAACTTGTAATTTAAATTCCAAGTTAAGTAGAAGTAATAATTATAATAAACTAATCAATCACACCAATCCTTTATTTCTTTTGATTTTGTCAAATATGGATTAATTTCTAAACTTTTTGATCATGTTGTTGATAATGTGAAACCTATAATTTTAAATATATAATAATTATAAAAAAAAAATAAAAATTAATGTGCAATACATGTATAAATTGTTGTAACCATTAAAATTCTTCATTACAAAATATTAAAATATATTTAAGAATATTATGCCATTATAATATTTCCCAATAATTGATTTTGCTAATATTTCTAGAAACTCATCTTTTATTTCTTTTAATTGTTGGCATTGTCTTGTAATGCTTACCACACATGAATGTAAATAACTCGGACACGAAGCAAAAAAAAATATTACAAAATGATTTTTATTTCTTAAGTTTGTAATATAAATGTCATATCTTAATCCAAAAACTTGTAGGTCTCTCTTGATATTTTTTTATCCCTCTGTCTATATATCATTCTAACATCATTAACTTTCATAACAAATAGAAGAATACATGTTTCAAATATAAATAAATATTATTAATATTAAGAATTTCATATAATAAGAAAGATAATAGAATAAAACTAAGAAAATATGTACCTAAAGGTGAATTTGGATTTGACTTGATATATGTTATTACTGATAATTTAGTAGATGATGAGAAATTATTATCATCAACTTCTTCACATATTTTGATGAGATTATTTAATATAATCTTAAATTTATCATTCACATTATAAAATTTTTTATTTATATTTTTAATTTGTTCATTTGATATCATATATATCTTGCCAATATTTAAAATGTCAGTAAACTTATTGATAATATCATTGAACATTATTGTATATATCTTTAAACTCTATTCACAAGACAAGAGAAATCATTGAAATTAAAGTTAATTATTTTTAAAAAGTACTAATTATAAAGAATAAAATATAAATCATTACTAACAAAATTGTATATAATAATATAATAAGAACTAAAAATATTTAATTATGATAATTAATTACATGCACATCCATCAAAGTAACCTTTAGACCTTTCCTTGTTACGATTTAAAATTTTTATGTTCTCTTTTGAATTAAAACTTTTATGCTCAAGTAACGTTGATGCACTGATAATTTAGTGATAATATTTGCTGAATTCATAAATAAAAAAATTAAAAGATAAATTTAAATTTAAACATTATAAACAATAACAAATATATATAAAGTTGGGTTATAATTTATTTAATGTTGTTATGTTCTATTATAAAGTTCATTATTGTTGAAATTCTATAAAACAAACTATGTAGAGACATTTTCAGTGAACTGACTACTAAATTAGAATTATGAACTATGTGACTCAGTTAAGATTAATTTAGAAACAATAAAAGAAGTAGTTTTAAATTAGATCTTTTATTTGTAAACAGAAAATATAAAAACAAAAGTAAAATGCATATCTGTTTGATGTAAAATATAAATTAGGTAGAAAATATTCCTGAAAAAAAAGAGAAAAAAAGTTCAATATGTATGTTAAAAAACTAAAATGGAAATCATATATCCTAAAATTCATACTAACCTCTGATCATAAAGCTTTCTCAAAATTACGCTGTCCATGATGTCTTCCTCTCTAACGTTTCCTCTCTCTCCCACTCTTTGGGAAATTTACATACATAGCACAGGAGAAAATAACGTTGTTTTAAAATAGCCTTCTTCTCTAAAGTTGTTTCTCAGCTCCACTCTAGGAGAAAATATCAGAATTAAAAATGTTTATATAATAAAATTAATTGAAAATAACATAAATGTAGATTAATATAAGCGTTCATTAATTATTTATATAATTGGAAATCACAGTGAATTTTAAAATAATTTATGTAAACTCATTAATTATTTATAATTAAGTTTATTAATTTATTTTTAGAATTTGGCATATATTATATCACTAGATTGAAATCATCAAATCAATTTGAATATAAAATTAAAGACTAAGATTAGAAGAAACACAAGCTAATTTTTAATAATAGGTATGTGGATGGTGTGTGCAAGGGCAATTGAATTTTGATTGAGAAATGAAGAAGTTGGAATGGGATGTGAGCTCCCTATTTACTTTGCAGGAAGAAAATCCGAAGTGGGGAAGGCTTGGAAATGCTCTGGGGAGTCCTAGGGAGTTTTAAAAATTTCTTGGGAGCTCTCATGAAGTGAATCGTGTGAATTCCAATTTTGTATAAAACTTAAATTTTTAATTATAAAGCTGTAGAGAAATAAAACAACAACCAGCGACATTACATAAAAGTAAAGTGCACAAAATAAAGAAAGAGAATACAAAGATTTTTATGTGGTTTGGCCAAACTCCAAAAACTTACCTACGCCCACGTCTGGCAACCCAAGCTAAAAATTTACTAAGTCAAAATGAGATTACAACAAATCTCTCATACTCTCCTTCACAGGCAAGTACAACTAACACCATTACTTTCCTTA